>BHFT01016887.1:0-52459 GCA_004320025.1 Laticauda laticaudata
GCAGGAAATACGACTTCAGCAACAGAGTGGTCAATGTCTGGAATACTCTACCTGACTCTGGTTTCTTCCCCAAACACCAAAAACATTAACCTTATACTTTCTACTATTGACCCCATCCCTTTCCTAAGAGGTCTGTAGGAGGCGTGCATAAGCACACCAACGTGCCTACCGTTCCTGTCCTATTATTTCTTTTATTTTTCTTATATGGATCCATGTATTCATAGCTATGTTTATACTTATACATGTTATCTAATAATAACTTGACAAAATAAAATAAATAAAATAAATAAAAAATATAAAGACAAACCAGGGAGAGATGACAGTAGAGAAAGTCAGTAATATCTACTGAATCATTTTCATTCCCACCAGGCAATGTCTCCTTTATTTTCTCCCCAAAAGAACAAACCCCCTCCAACTAAAAAAAGAACAGAAACTGAAATAATGAATAACTGAACATCTAGAACAGCATCAAAACAACAAAATAAGGTTATTTGCTTTGAAACTTCTTCCAAAGAAACCACTAGCCCAAGTATTAAGAGAAGCCAATACTGTAATATCAAAGATAAGCACCAACTTAAATAGTCAAATGAATGTTGAATAATTGATATTATATAAGTAACAAGCTAGATCGATAAGGTGAGAATTTATATAACTTGTGAGTAATGGTTAAAAAAAAGGATAGCACAAAAGATTGTAACCAACTGACACACTGTATGTATATAATTGAAAGAGGGTTTTATGTTTTTAAGTTTTGTTCATATGTTTGTTGTAAAAAATAAAAACTTTGTTTTAAAAAAAAGGAAAAAAAGATAGGCACCAATTCAGTGCAAAAACAAACTAATGTGCAGCATGTCTGCACTTATAACGAGGTGCATTTTAGGTGCATAAAGAAAAGAAAAAGAAAAAAAGCTAAGCAGTGCACTACAAAAATAGAAGTTAGGTTGGAAAATAAGATCAGCTTCTAAGTTCAGATACAAGCTAGAACAGATAGAAGAAAAGAATTTTGAAGAACAAGAAGATCGAAGTACCTTAAGAACTATTATGGAGAAACAAGGAAGATTAAGGAAGCATTGGAAATAATAAACAGGAAATAACAGCTATAGCTAAAAAAATAATGTGACATGAAGCTCAAATTGCAAACTATAGGAAGGATTTCTAATTTTATTAGAATCTGAAATGTTATACTAATCCATCAATTATGAGGCTGCAATGAACTGCAATGCTTGATAAAGAAAAAAAAATGCAGCTATGAGTATCCAGGATTGCAGCTTTGATAAAGGAGATGGATTTATTGTAAAAAGAAGTTGGAATGAAAGAACATATAATATTAGCAAGACTGGAGAAGAGAGCAGGGAAGATTAAAAATTAGTCAGTATAAAATGAAAACTAACTCCATGAGTTTTTTTAGGGGGGGGGGGGANTCCATGAGTTTTTTAGGGGGGGGGGGGAAGCATGAGTACACCCACTCATTGCCAAGTAGTTTAGCAATGTTTTGGAGAAAGCAGAAGAGAAGAGAAAGAACTAGAGAAAAATGGAATGTACAAGGACTTGTAATAAAAGTAGAATAATTGTGGCAAAAGAAAACAAGGATACTACTAATAATTATAGGTGGATTGGTGCCATCCTAAAAAATCTGGTATATCACTTGAACATTTTTGGCTTTGACAAAAATCATCATCACTTGATTACAAAAGGCAACTTTATTTGGAAAAGCTTAATCCTGTCACACCATCAAACAAGGAACAACTATCTATCCCATATCCTTGGGAAGTACTCAATAGGTGGATAAAAATGACACATACGTCTAACCATCTGAGTGGCTGTGCAATGAACCATAATAATAATAATTAAATAATATAATTAAAATTATATATAATCCAACTCCCATCAATTCTTTAAGGAGTTTCAGCATCCTTCTGGCATCCTAACAGTAGTACCAATATGATAACATACATGCTTTTAAAGAGCATTTTAAACAAACTTAGCTAAGACAAGATAGAGTTGTTGTGAGAATCATAGTTCCAGGAAGATAGTAAGTGTCTCAGTCCTCAATTGCCACATTCTCTCAGAAGAAATGCATATCCTTTCAAGCTGCAGATTGAACCAGAACTCTCTCTTCTCTTTCTCTCTCCTCCCTCCCTCCCCCTCTCTCTCCCCCACACACATACTTTTCATCAGTTTTATCACTTCCTGGGGAAAAGAAAAATCTTAAAAGCTTTGCTGGAATCAATCCCCCAGTTTAAACAGCCATTTTTGTATCTTTTCCAGCCGAATGGATTTCTAAAAAATAACTCAGGATAAACAAAATTTAAGAATGGGGAATAAGGAAAAAGCAAAATTTTACTCTGACCAAAATTGTGATTCAACAAAGGGCGATATCTTTTTTATCAGAAGGTTAGATGCTTTCAATATCTATGATGAGAATGAGAAATAGGCATATAAAACTGCAATTGAATACCAATGGATATAGTAGAACACTGAATACAGATATACAAGTGTAGAAAGTCAGCATCAACCTCTCCTAGAAAAATGAAATATGTTGGGAAATATTAAAAAAAAAAAGGCAGAATATTATATTTCCCAAAAGAAAGAAATGAAAATGCATGTTTGTTTTAGTGGCAGAAAGCAGCTCTCACTTTCCTTAACAGCCACAGCAGATGTCAGCACTTAAGAAATAAAGAGCTTATTGAAAGAGGAAGACAAGTATCTAGATAGCTCTATTCAAAGGCAAAGCAAATACTACAGGCAGAAATCCATTCAAGGCAGGTTATTTTGAAACTCCCTGCAGCAAAGTCTGAACAAAGGCAGAATGGTAGAATTAAAAGCCCCCTCACTCAAGATCCAAAACAGGATGAAAACCTTAAGCCACAATAAGAATTGTCCATCACCCTTTCAGAAAGCAAGCCCCTCGATTGTGCCATCCTAAATTAGTTCAAAGTTCACCTGGGAGCTCAGATAAACAATAAACCAGAGATTGACCAGATTAGGTCAGACAAGCACCGAGGATTTGCATTTCCTTTTTACCTATAGAACCAACTATGACCCCTACACAGCTCCTACATGATCCTATAGGAATCTGATAACATGTTCTTGCACAGAAATAAGAAGCTCAATACAAAGTCCAAAAGAGGTATAACACCCCCCCCCCAACATTCTTAGCCCCATTTTGTCAGCTGTCCAGAACCACATGTATTTCTGTTTCATCAGTAAACCATATTTCCAATCAGCCTCAGTGTTTCCACTGTCTTTCTCCTAGCTTGGAACTCAACAGATGGGTATTTCTTCCAACGTAAGGCTGTGGTATCATAAACTGTTGAGGGACTGTACTAAAAATAAATAAAAGTCTATGACCATAATGGGTACATATTTTAGAATAGATAATATTTCCTGAGTGTTTTTTTTTTAAGGGAGAGTTGCTTAAACTTTAGAAAACAAAACAAAAAGCATAATCAGGAAGGTAAAAATGTGTTGAGGGGAAACGAAAAAAGAATTAGATCATTAATACACCACTTAATTGGGCAAACCTTTTATTGCTGGGTTTTTCTAAGGGTGAGAAGAATAAATCCAGGTGCAGAAAAAAATTGCAATTAATATTAACCTGCATGTGATTATTTGGCTCTTCAGAATTTCACTGAATTATGTTGACTTCATAATTTGATTGCTGTGCAGATGTGAGCTCTTCTGATTGCATTAAAATGTGCAATAGGAAGTTGAGGGAGGGGGGAGAAAGGGAAAAATTCAGCCAATACGTGTAGCGACACTATCTCTCCTAGTCATTTATTTCCTTTAGGAGAAAGGAAAGCAGAAGGTCAGAGTTATCACACTGTAATTCTAATCATTTAACAGTTGGATTTTAATTTAGTGGCAATGGCAACATTTTGCATTGCATTTAAATTGTGGCTAGAGCAAGCTTATGTAGTTTTAGTGGTTTTCCAGAAACACAGCCTCTGTCCATCTCACTAGATCTGTTAGGTTTGGCATGCTCTTATGAAACAGTACTGCTTTGTGAGACCTAGAAAGTTCTCTTATCTATTACAATGTTTGCCCTAAGAGATCAGTATCCTTAGGGAATGGCATTCTCATGAGATCTAAATGGGTCCAACCCTTCTAGCTTTCAGAAAGGGACTGAGCCAAGTTATTAAATGAATCTCACCTATATAGAATTATAATAATAGCACTTAGACTTATATATTGCTTCACAGTGCTTTACAGCCTTCTCTAAGCAGTTTACAGAGACAACATATTGCCCCCAAACAATATGGGTCCTCATTTTACTGACCTTGGAAGGATGGAAGGCTGAGTCAACCTTGAGCCTGATGAGATTTGAACTGCCAAACTGCTAGTAATTGGCAGTCAGAAGAAGTAGCCTGCAGTACTGCATTCTAACCACTGTGCCACCACAGCTGTTATGATTGTGTAATAGTTTCTAGGGATCTTGATTATGTTATAACATTGTTATTAAAAACAAAAAACAAAATATTATAGGTAGTCCTCATTTAGTGAGCACACAATTAGGACCAGCGCTTGGTCATTAAGTGAGATGGTTGCTAAGTGACACCAGGACTGTACTTATGTTTAAATCAGCTTCCCTTTACTGACTTGCAAAAGTCATACAACAGTTGACCATAAAATTTCTTTTTCATCACCAATGTTTTGGCTGCTAAGTAAAACAGCCGCTAAACAAGGACAATTTGTACTAAGAGCCACTTAGAGTCATTAAATGAGAGTAGCAGATATGGGAATTTTATAGACAATTGTTAGACAATTCCCTAAGTAAAGTTACCAGTGAGGCTTTCCCGGGTATTACGCCCTTCTTTATTCACAAAACTCATACTATAATAGTGTGCCACTTAGCTGTTTATTTGCATTTGGTAATAAAAGCTGCAGAAAAGATGTGGAATTAGGCCAAATAAAAAAGATATGAGACTGCTCAGGAATGGAATTATTGCCCTGAAATGGAAACAATTTTATTAATCTGATTGGTAAAACAACAGTATTTCAGTAGGTGGGCTGGCACTAAATCAAAAATTCTTTTGAATTTTTCTCTTGCTCTTTCCACACGATATTATGTGAAATGAAAAGGTAGCCTTTCTTAATCTTGCCGTTCTTGCCATACCCCATCTTTAAATAACTTTGGATAAAAAGAAACAGTACTCTGGGCATCCCTACTCCCACACCATTCAAAGAGTGTTCATCCCAAATTGTGGTGTGGGAGTAGGAATGGATTCTTGCAACTACAGGAACCAGGAGCACTACTCAGGTGATCCTGAGGACAGTGATAAACCTCCAAGTCCTTCAACCACCCTCTAAAAGGATGCAAATGATGAGCTATCTGCAAAGAATATAAATCCTTCCATTCCCCCACTATTCTGCCACAGCTGAAGAAGCTTCTTGGATGAGAAGCAAAATGCCTTCAAAGAAAAAACAAGAAAGTCCCAGTTGCCTCCAAAAAACATCTTTGGGACTAACCTGGAATAAAGAAGAATTTTCTGACAGTAAGAATTATTAAGCAATGGAAATAGCTTTGCCTTCTGGAGTTGAGAGTGTTCCATCTCTAGACAGTTTCAAGAAAACATTGAATAACCCCTTGTTCAAGATGGTATGAGGACTCTTCCCTTGAGTAGGAGTTTGAACTGAAAGAACTCCAAGGTCCCTTAAAGCCCAATAATTCTAGGAATTATTTTATGGACAGACAATACTGGATGGAACATTCCAAATATAAATAGCATTCTTTCTTTGATTATGTACCATCAAGGAATGCAAGGAATAAAATTGAATATGGGATTCAAAAAATTTTACTACCAAATTTTACTCGGTGGTCATGGCTTGGTGGGCATGGCTTGGTGGGCGTGGCAGGGGAAGGATACTGCAAAATTCCCATTCCCTCCCACCTCACTAATCTGCTTTACAGCTCCAGTCTCCTGTGCAGGGCAACAAAGAAGATCAAGCCAATCAGCTGGGACTCAGGAGGCAGAGAATAGATGGGGGCAGGGCTAGTCAGAGGTGGTATTTGCCGGTTCTCCGAACTACTCAAAATTTTTGCTACCAGTTCTCCAGAACTGGTCAGAATCTGCTGAATACCATCTCTGCATCTAACCAGTAGCAACTCTTACCGATCATGTAGATCTTCTACAGAACAATCTTCTCTCGTTTTCCAATGGTGTGCCTATTGCCACTTTAAAATAATAAGCCTACCTTGCTTCTGGTTGTTCTCTTCGGTTTTCTTCCACCTTTCCAGACATTTCAGATGTATCCAGGGGACCAGTGCCTTGCAAGGTGTGCCTAAAAAGTAATAATCTGAACTGGTTATTTGTGTCTCAAGTAAGAGCTCTGGATTGATTTATCATATGATTCATTTGTTTCTTGGCAATCCTTAGTTTTCTTAAGAGTCTGCTCCAAAGCCAAATTAAAATTCTACAATAATCACCAAGATTATATGTAGACAGATCTTTCAAAACCTTCCCAAAGACCATGTAACCTATTGAACCCAGTTCCTGGAGCTTATCAGTACAAAAATAGAGCTGGAAGGGACTTTGGAGATCTTCTAGTCCACCCCCCTGCTCAAGCATCCTATACCATTTCAGACAAGTGACTGTCCAGTCTCTTCTTAAAAATCTCCAGTGATGAAGCATCTACAACCTCTAAAGGTAAGCTTCGATTTATATCATACAATGACTTACAAAAGGCTAGCTTTATCAAGTGCTGTAGCATACTTTTTTTTTTAAGAATTTTTATTGGTTTTTAAAACAAACATAAACAAACAAAACATAAAAACATTAAGCCATCTTCCATGTATGTACATACAGTGTGTCGGTTGGTTTACAAATTTTTTTGTGCTTCCATTTGGTAGTCTTCAATTACAATTATATTATATATGATCTCATATTTTCAATCCAATATTAATGCATTACATATCATTATTAATACTTTGACTATATTTAGTTATTTCATTCATGCTTAAAAATAATCATAATTTTAACTCAATTTATTTTTGTTGACACTTCATATTATCAATCCCAAATTCTATCCTTAAAATCATTTGGTAGGAATAATAAGAAAACAAATACATCTTTTAATATATTAGTATTTTCTAACAGTCTCACATATTTTGGTTACATATTTTATTATCTAACATTGATATGAATAGAATCCCAAATTTTATAAAATGTTTATCTTGTTGCCTCTAATTTGGAAATGTTTCATCTATCATTCAGTGCACATTCCAATATTTTCTTTCATTAATTTCCTCCTAGTGTATTTTCTCATTTTTCCAGTTTTTAGTCAATACAATCTATGCCGCTGTTAATACATTTTACAATCAGGGTATTTCAAGTTTCTTTACTATATATTTCAAGTGAAAATTCCCAATAAAAATATTCTCTGGTTTTCAAATTATATTTTTTTTGTCATTTTTTCCAACACATGTGGATTTTTAGTCAAGTTTTTTGTGGCATCTACAATCGTCACCACATTGGAATATGAGCCAGATTCTTGGATTCATTCCAACATTTTTCGCTTTTTATTCTTTGAACATTCTTGTCTATTCTGTTGTCGTGTGGAAAATTCGGCCTTAAAACATCTTAATACCAAATTCTCTTTATATTCTGAACATTGTTCATTTTATAATTTTGAGTACCACATTTTTACCATTTCGTCTAATCAATCCATATCAAAATTCTTTCCCCCTAATATCATAGTTTTCTTTAACTTGTTCTTGTTTTAACTTGTGTTCTTCTCTAAGTTTAATTTCCTAATAATATCTATACAATTTTTTAATCAACCTTTTCATCAGTACCTGTCAAAAATCTTATCTAAGTCCAGTCAGTTTAGCATAGAAACCTTCTGTTTTGTAATCTTTATCATACCTGATGTATTTGCTGCGATATGAAAACCAATTCATCTTATACCTTGTACTGCTAATTTTGTATTAGGATTTAAGTTCACTCTTTTCATTTAATATCTTCAACATATCTAACTGGTTTGTTTCCTTTTTTATATTATAGATAGAAAATGCTTCAATAGTCGATAGGTCAGACTGTTAATTTTCCAAATACTCTGTCTTTTAATCTTTCTCCCAGTTTAACATCAGAGGACTCCCAATATTAATTGTCTTCTAAAATACCCCTTGGTATTTTAGTTCCTGTGTTACCATAAAAAAGCATGTCATCCCAACAACAAATCATGTCTTCTAATGGCCAACAATCTAGTATTTCTTAATGTGTTATCCATTCTCTTACCACATCAAATTTGTAGTCTTAGGTAACACACTCCCTATTTGCAAACCAATTCACTTCTTATTCTAGTCATCTTGTGCAAAAGTTTTAACTTTATTCTTTGCTTTCTTAACCTTGCATAATATATTCAACATAATTTTATCAAATCTTCAAGTAATTTTTATCCAATGTAATCTGGATCGTCTGAAACAAATATAAAATTCTGGTAATATACTTCATCTTTGATATTTTGATATTCTCCCTATTAATAACAGTTTGGTAAATTTTCCATTTCACCAAATTCTGATGCTATTTCTTTTTCAGTTTGATATATATTATTTTCTTTTAATGTACTCCATCTGTCTGTGTCAAATATATCCCCAAGTTACTTGGATCTATTCTGACCTGAATTTTCAATAAGGTCTGGCCAGCACTCTCCTTTTTTCTATATAGCATATTCTTTGTCAATCTTGTTCTCTATTCTTATTTAATTTTCAAACCAGTCCATCTTACCATATCTCTATCTTTTCTATCATTTTTGGTGTTGTCTGTGTCTTTAGTGGATGATCTTTAATAATAAACACCAGTGTTCATCTGCAAATGCTTGCAACTTAAATTCTTCCTTTTTAATTTTCATCCCTTTTATTTTTTTTCATCTCTATATTTCTATTTACACTTCCAAAGTTATACACGAACAACAAAGGCTGACATGTGCACCCCTTGTCCTTTGTTCCTTTTTTTGTCATAGTATGTCTGTCAGTTCTCCCTCTATCATTACCTTTGTCTTTTTTCTCATGATATATAGCTTCTATTTGGCTTGTTATAAATTTTCTATAAAACCATCTTTCCAACAGGTAATAACATGGAATTGGCCAATTCACTTATCAAATCTTTCTGTTTGCGATCTATGAAATATTCAAAGCATTTTTTTTCAGGTTGATGTGCCTCATTACATATTTCACAAACTGTTCAAAGTTACTCTCATATTTCCTTTAATTGTTCTTTTGGCAGAAATCCATTGTATCAGGATGAATAAAAATTATTTAAGTATTTTTTTTAATGTTCTTTTCCAATTATTGAAGCAAAATTCTTATAGGTCGTGTGTTTAATTAAGGGAAATATGGTCTATAGTTTTGATTTGTGTAATAGTATCGTCTCCTCTTTTGGAACAAGTGTGATATAAGTTTTCTAAACCATGTAATTAATATTCTCTTCTTTAACATAAGCTTCATTCATAACTTCTAACAATTGGAAAGTTCAATTGGATCTTGTATGTTTTGTTAAAATTCTCTGGAACATCTGGGTCGTGTCCTTTCTATTATTTTGCTTCTTGATGCTTCAGTTAATCTCTCATTATTATATTGCTTTATACACATTGCTTTTCAATCTCTTTAGGTTATCTGGAGTTAATAGCATTCTGTAAATATGTTGTTGATCTTTCCTCATCAATATTCTCTTGTTGGTATATATGTTTCCCATAAATAATCTCGTAATGATTGCCTTCTTTCCTTTACTATCATAGTTGTTCAAATTGACCTTCGTCATCTATTCATTGCAATATTTTTCCTTGATTCATTTCTCAGTTTTGTATGCTAGCCATCTACCTCTTTTGTTTTGCGTCGTTCAGTAGTTCTGTTTTAGGCACCTCTCTAATTTCTGCGTCTAGTTCTTTTTCTATTTAAACCTATTTTATGTTTTTATTAATCCATTTTTCTTAATGTCCTTTTCTGGTTGTCGGGTTTTCTTGTAGCTCTTTTCAATTCTTTATACTAATCTCTATGCCTTAGAGCTATTCTTTTCATAATATTCTTTCCTTTTGTATAGTCCATTACCAGCCTCCTGGTATAGGGCCTTCACTGTATCCCATACATCTGATTGGATTAATCTTCTTTTGTTTCTCTCTTGAAAAAAAAAACCAAATCTTTCTATCCACTGTTATGTGAAATCTTTTTCCTTTAAATATTATTACTTTAAATTATTTAGTCCTCTAGATCTTCTTCTTTTTGTCCTTTCCATTTAATTGTCAAGATTATGCATCTATCCAAGTTACTTGGATTCAATTATTTATGTCTTTTAATATTACGTTAACAATTCTGTTGGAGCATCAATATCATATCTATTCTGGACCTGTATAAATGTTATTTTAAATAAAGATTATATGTTTTAGTTTTGTGCATTTTTCTTTCTCTCCATGTTTCTTTTAAATTTTTCCATCTACCATTTTTAAAGAAATGATTTAGGAGATAGGTCTTCTGTTTGTCTTAATTGTTTTCTTGGCTGTTTATGGTCCAATTTTGTTGTTTACAATTCCATTAAAATCTCCCATCATAACTATTTAGCTAGGTAACATATGTAATTTTTTTATTTAAAATGTCTGTGTTTGTCAATTTGGCATAAATTGTCAATCAGGTGATTGTTTTCATATTGGTTGTCATTATTTCCACCATTAGATGTCTTCCTGTCATCATTCAGTTATAAATCAATTTCTGTCTTGGAATGATTTCTTAATATATAAAACCACTCCTCTTGTCTTGCATTGTGTCAAGGAGTAAATATTTTCTCTAATTTTAGCTTTATTAACAATTGTCGTTATTGTCTTTTTAATATTGTACTTCTGTAGGAAAATTTATAATCAAATTTTAATTTCTCTAATTTATGAAAATTTTTTCCTTCTTTTTAACGTCTGGAATTAAGTTCTCATTTATATTCATGTAATCCTTTTTTTTCTCCATGATTATATTTTATTAATTAGGTTTTGGCAGCCTCCTAAGATCTTAGCTCACATTGTTCTTTTCCTCCTTTTCCACCTACTGCACCTTCTTCTTTTTCAGGTGTATTTTTGGCACGGTCCTCTTGGAATTCAATTAGTTGAAATTTCTTTTTCTGCTTTCTTCCTCTTTCCCTCGTAAAAAGGTCTGGTATAAATGATTCAGCTTTCTCAATTATGTCAATTCTGTCTCTGTTCTTTCCATGTGAACATCAAATCTTCGTAATCAGCCATCTATAATTCCTCGTCTTTTTATAATGTAGCATTTTGTGTTCAAATGGTATTTCTCTTCTTCTCTCTCTCTCTCACCCTCTGGGTACTTGTGCTTCAAAACCCACAATATCCCATCTTTATATTCTCACAGTTTTGTCTTCTCTTCCACGATTATGTCAAATCTATCTTGCAATTAATTTTTTCAGCTTGTCCTTATGTAAATGCTCAATGTGAACATTTCTGTAAGTGTCTATTCTAGTTTGCGGCTATCACCACTATGATGAAAACATCAATTGCTAGCCTCTTCTCTTTCCATCCATTCATCTTCTCTTCAGGATATTTGCCAAAGCTTCTTGCCATATATTTCTATCATTATCTCAGTCTAGATTTTGTGTCTTTTTCTTCTCTATGTTGAATCTAATGTAGGTAATTCGTGATCTATCCATTCCTATCACAACATACACTTTTATCTTCTTCAAGCACCGTTTAATCTGTCATCAATCTCTCATTTTTCTTATTCTTTGTTATCTTATTCAACTTTCAGTACGTCTTCACCATAGTTCATCATCATTTTGTTGGGATGGTTCTCCACTTTTTTTGATTGTGTTTTTCCCTTACGGTTTGTTTGTTCAGTGTTCTCTGTCTTTGTGTTTGGATGTTGGCTCGATATTCTCTGTTCATATTCTCAATCTTGGTTTGTAATGTTTTTGAATTCCTTGCAAAAATCTGCAGGGTCATTTTTCTTTTCTTGTTCTTTCTCTTGCCTTAACATTGTCTTGTACTGAATGTTTGTCCTCCAGATGGTGATTGACGAGAAGTGAAGTGAAGGAACCAGGAACTGGTTAGTGTTTCTACTCATTCAAACATTCAAAATCTTCAGGTTCTTTTCTAACTTAATCCAATTATGGAAATAACCAATCTCAATTCCAAATAAAATATGGGAAAAACCAATAGTAATAATGTAAAAAAAGAAGGAAGGAAAATTACTTTCATGGTTTTTGGTATAACCTTATCCATCGTTTGAGTAAATAACAGGTAAAAAGTTCCAAAAATGAGAAAAAGACCATAAACACCCCCATAGAGAAAAAGTTGTAAAATCCCAAAGGAAGAGGAAAAAGTAGGATAAAAAAGTTTTTAAAAAAGGGGATAGATTCTTCACGGTTCTTCAACACCTTAATCCAAATGTCAAAAGGGGTCTCAAGTAAATAAAGGCTCATAAGAGAAGAAGGAGAAGAAAAAAAAAGGCCAAGAAGATTAAAAAAAAAATCAGTATCGAGGTAAGATGAAAAAAAAATACCAACAACCGGAAGAAAAGAAAAAAAAAAAAAGGCTATCTCTTAAAAATAATTATTTATAATAAAATAAAAAGACAGCATAAAAATTAACTTATTTCAAAAATAACTGTTGGAGGAGAGGTAGTGCAGCTTAGGGAGGAATTAAAAAAAAAAAAAAAAGACACCACGCACTTTGTTAATTATCCAAGGCTCTTATTATAGCACTCTTCTTCAGCAGACTATCACATGTTCTTTTCCTATAAACATTCAATCCAGGTGCCAGCTGTTGAGTAGAAACCCAAAAGAGCACCTGCAATAATACTCTTCCCGTGTCTTCCCCTCTATCTTATCAAATCAATGTCCTTGAGGGACAAAAAAAGAGTCTCAGTTCTTACTTTCTCAGCTTTTCTGGTCATCAAGAGAAATAGCAATAGTTTCCAAGCCTCTAGTTGCAGTGTTACAAAGTTTTTTTGCTTTCACTTTCCCCCTCCTTCCACAAAATATTAATAAAGGATTAATAAGAAAAAAAAGAAAAAGGATATTTAAAAAGAGAAATAGGTAAGAGTACTCTAGCCTGAAATGTTTGCAAAATCAAAAAGGAGAAAGAAAATTAATGGGGAAAAAAAAACCCAGTCCAGTTTCAATAATATAAGATCATGTATATAAAATCCAGCAATGAGAAAAAAACATTACTTTGACATTCCTGTTTAAAATTGCCGCTTATCACTTCTGCTCAAACTTTACAGATATTTCTTTTCCTTAGGGTGTCCTTTCAAATCTTAGAATAAAGAAAAAATTCTCACCAAACCGGCACACTCTCTCTTTCTGTTATCTTCCGTTTCGGAGCTGTCCCAACTTCAGCAGCTTTAATGGCTGCCTCTCTCTGCCGCTGGCAAGAAGAGCTTCTCCTGAATCTACCAGGGATTTTGCGGTATCCCTGGGATTGACAGGATGTTCTCTTCACTTTCACCATCTCTTTGGGACGGTTTAGATCCAATTGGATCGTCCAGGAGCAAAAATATCAGCAGTGATCTCAGACCACCAAGATGGCACGCTGTATCGTCGCAACGCCAGCTCCGCCCTCCAGTGCTTAGCATACTTTTTAAAGGCTATTAATTAGATACATAAAGTTTCTCAATTATTTTTATCTGTTCTTGGTTCTCTGATATTATATTAAAATGCATTGGTAGAATTTTAGTTATTTTTGTTAAAAGAAAAAAAGCAATTGATAGAAATATTTATCACGGCATTTGTTAACCTGAAAAACCAGTGAAGCATGTAATATTTAAAACAAATAGGAAAACATAAATGAAAAGAAGTGAATAATTATACAATATGCAGAATAGTTGACTGAAAAAAACCTTCTGCCCCAATCAGTAATGCTTCAATGTGACAGCAAGTTCATGATGGCATGCAACGCAAAGCATAATAATCAGAAAATAATAAAAAATTAATACGGTGAAAATGTGTTTGCAGAAAGTGCAAGGCAATTGAACCTTTGCCATTGTTCCTTAATAAAAAAACAATTGTTTTTTTTTTAATGACTTGTTTCTTGGATTACTAACAATCCAAGAAATTATAAAACCAGGCAGGAGCACTGTTCCTCAATTCACTGTTTCAGCTTGTTTCATAACAAGAAGTAATATTTCCTTGGCATATAATAATTGTAGTTTGAAAGTATATGAAAAAAATGGATATAGAATGCAGCTATAATTTTAGAGTGCTCACAATTCATTAAAAGCCTCGTGGGGACTCTTAAGTACACCTAGAACTTCTGGACTGGCAGAAGGTTCAATTTTATATTTTGGAGATGGTATTTGACTCATGTGGAGGTGGGGTACTGAGAAAATATATAAATGTATGGATGTACCTCAGCCCTAAACCAAGATATTCATTGTTTTTCAGTTCCCATTTTCTGCCAAACAGAGATGCCTAAAGCACACTATCCAATTATTCATGCATCTATCTATCTATCTATCTATCTATCTATCTATCTATCTATCTATCTATCTATCATCTATCTATCTATCNCTGTCTGTCTGTCTGTCTGTCTGTCTATCTATCTATCTATCTACCTATCTATCCACACACACACACAAATGTATAAACGTATACATGTAGCAATGGAAGTAGCACTTAGACAGTGCTTTACACAATGCTAGGTCCCAATTTTACCAACCTCAGAAGGATGGAAGACTGAGTCAACCTTGAGCCTGGTGACATTCGAACTGGCAAATTGCAGGTAACCGGCTATTAGAAAAAGTAGCCTTCAGTACTGCACCACACACATATCTAATATCTAATCACTGCACCACACACATATACACACCACACACATATTTTCATTTATGCACAACAGATAAATGTTTCTGCATTTCTTCCACCATCTCATTCACAAAAGGTAAAAGGATGAAGGGATGAGAGAGGTAAATGGTGTGTGTGTATCCTATTTTCTGAAATAATTTCTCTCGTCCTTTTTCCTCTGAAGGAATGCAAAACAAGTATCTAATTATATTTCTATTTCTCTCCACAATTTTGATCAGGATTTTGAAAAGCCACTTTTGCCTGGAGGGTGGGAGTGAGGGGGGTGGGTGGGAAGAAGGAAGGAAGGTGGAAAGGAAGGAAGGAGGGAAGGAATGTGGGAAAGAGAAATCTTAATGACTTGATTCATTGCAAATTGGAAAGTATATAGAATATAAATCTTATCAAATTATTTTAGCACTGGTAAGAGTTCTGATGGATTGGAGAAACCCACAAAGTAAACAAAGATGGATTGCTTCTTCCCTGCCTTCTACTCAAATATTCAACTGATGGTTGTAGCAAATGCTTTCTTGAAGAGGATGGTAGCCATGAATGTTTTAATTGTATTATACACAGTACATTTTTCAGGTAGTCTGAAGATTTCTTGTTTGGAAACATAGGCATCTGCAAAGGGGTCAATGAGGTGGAAGGAAGGAAGCATGCCTTTCAATGCAACTCTTCTTTTTTTATATGAGGGTTGCAAGGTCACATGTAAATGCATAAACTTGCATCACAACACCATGATACATATTTAATCCTCCTGACAAAATGCAGAAATCCTAAATGACAAAATGCAGAAATAGAAAAATGTTAAGACTTGCAGAATAGGGCTGTGGAAAGCCAGGGAGGTCAGAAGCCTCTGAGTTATTTCCGTACTGTAAAATACAGGAAGTTTATACCTTTGGTTGTCTTTTGAAAGATATTTCAAGAGTAAATTTAACAAGAAAATGCAGGACACCTCTTCTGCAATTATTATATAAGTACTGTAATATGTTCTGAGACAGTAGTTATATAATAATTGCAGAAAATATTTCCTGCATTTGTTGTTAAATTTACTATTGAAATATCTTGCAACAGATGACCAACTGGACTAAAAGCTACTTTCTATCCCACAACAACTAAATCCCTAGGTACCCTTGACAAATATTCATAGATACAAGCATCTCTGTTTTCTCCCAAGAACTTTTGTGGCAATTTGTAAGTTAGACCAAGTAAACAGGACACACAGACAGCAACTGTGGCTTTATTGCATTCTTCATGTTCTCTCCATCCTCCAGCCAGTTAGCTTGGATTCACCATTTTTATTGACTTGAACATTCCCAACAGATTGTTGTTTCTGGCATCATGATGAATTGAAATGACAGCTTCTACCTTTGCTTGCTGATAGCTGTGTTTCCCCAAGGGTTTCTGAAATTGCAAGTCAACTCTACTTACAGGAGATGCTTCTTTTACTCTAATATCCATTTGTCATACTACTGTAAACACATTTATTCAACACCAAATCCCCCTGGATCCAAATGGACTTTAATCCCAGATAAAGATGAACAGCTATGCTACTTTAATATATATTGGATTGAAATATACTGGTAAACCTGATAGCAGTCTATATGTGCTTTCCCTAAATTCTTAAACAAAAACACACAAAAGAAATATACACTGCAAAATTAAAATAATTTTGAATATCCCAAATGTAATTCCATATTAGTTTGGGAAGTGTGAATTAGATATGATTGTATTTGAATGAAAACCAAATTAGTATTTATTTATTTCCAAACTGATATGGAGATATGAGCCATAAATCTGCCATCTGTATTGCTCAAACTTCTGAAACACACACACACACACAAATAGAAATACACATACATAAGCAAATTAATGTCACCTAAAGTTTACAGATACAGTATCTCCTGTAATTCATTTCCAGTCTTAATTGCTTTCTTTTCCATTTAAAAATAAATAAATCATTCAATAAAATACCACAGAAGGAAACGCTGAGAAATTTTATCTCTGAAAAAGCAGTAGCCAACATGTACAAGGGATAAGAGATTTAGGGTTAGATACTATGAATCTAAATTTAATTTAAGTGAGCATATATATTAAAACAAACTTCCACGATATTTAGATCTGCATAAATTCCAAGAAAAAGTAGGATAAAATGTTACTAAATGTCAAGTAGTGGTTTTTATACCTCTTGCAAATAGCTCGCAGAGTAATTGTAGAGTTTTGGCTTCAAGATAACTCTTCCAAGTATTTAGTGGAGATTTAGACACAGAACAATCAGGCTTGGGGAGATGCGGCACACAAAAGGACATGTACAATATCTGATTGTACACTGTTATACAATCAAAACTTTGCCCCTTTGCATGTATGTCAAGTTGCATTCAGGTACAAAGGAGCAAAACTTTCATTCTGCATTCATGCCCATTAATTTGACCTTTTTCCACTTCCCCAAATCCCACTGAAGCAGATTGGTTCTGCTTGTCTAAATACAACAGCAATAGCACGTAGACTTATCTACCACTTCACAGTGCTTTACAGCTCTCTCTAAATGGTTTACAGAGTTAGCATATTGCCTTCAATACTATAGGTCTTCATTTAACCCACCTTGGGATAGAAGGCTGAATCAACAATACAGGTAGTGCTTGCTTAATGACCATTTGTTTAGTGACTATTCAAAGTTATGATATCACTTGCAACCAGTCTTCACACTTACAACTGTTGCAATCTTCCTGCATTCATGTGATTGTAATTTAGCCACTTGGCAACCATCATGCTTTTACGATGGTCGCAGCATCTGCAGTTCAGCGATCACCATTTATGATCTTCCCACCAGCTGCCTTTTGAACAAGTAATGACCATTGGGAAGTTGGCAGGTAGTCATATGGTATCTCACTTAATGATTGCAAATGATTCACTTAGTAACTGCAACTGAGATTGCTGGAAATACCACTGCTACGTGGGATGGCTATATGATGTTTCTCCTTTTTACTGATCACATTTGAATGATGAGATTTGGGAATTTGTTAACAGGAAAAAGTGCAAGTGGATTTATTAGATTAAATTTATAATAAATATGTCATTATTTTTGGTAAACAATGGGCTTTGTGATTATTAGGATGATGATGAGTTTTTAAAGATTTGTTTATAGAGAAAGAGGTGGGATATGAGACTTTGTTGTATTTTAAAAGATAATGAGTTGCTATTTCTATTAGCTGGGAGGAAGGGGAAAGTTATTTTTTTCCCCTCTTCTTAAAAATCTTTCTTTATATTTTTTATAGTTTGCATTATTTTTATCTGTACAATATAATCTTTAAAACATTATTAAAACCAGAAGGAACTGAATTGCAGTATATAAACCAAATTGCTTGAGACAGATTGGTACAAGGCAAGATAAAATGTTGGACTTGTCGTGGAGGCAGGGGAAGAATCATTGCACTAGACTCATGAGAATGTCTTCTGAAATAATTTCTTTAAAATAATTTTTATTGTGAGCAGATTGTGAGATGTGTTGGAAAAACACTATTAAGTGTTTACATATTATACTAGTTTACACATGTCATTTAGGTAAGTATGGTGGTTATCTGTACACAATCATACATGCAAATCTGTGAAACTGAAAGCAAACCAAATAGCAAAGTGGCAATATGGTGACTAATTATACTTGTCCATTTTGCCCTAATTAATTGTGAAGGGCATTTATTTAACAAGTTTCTTCTGAAGCTTTTGTACATGATTGCAGATGGCACCTGTGACGTCCAGCAGTCCTTCCTTTTGCATAATGGTCACAGATTACACTTAGGAACAGCAACATGGAAGCAAAGTGACAGCTCCAGTCACTTAATGAGAAGTTTATTAAGAAACTAGGGACGATTATCAGTTGCAAATTAACCATAATGTGTGTAATCAGCCAAGATGTCACATTGGAAGAATGATGATGATAAACAGCCTGAAATGCTCATTCCCCTCTTAATCAAAATGTACCTATCACTCTCTTAAAGATCTTATCTGCAAAAAAGATTGGTGTGTTGTGGAGGAGGAGGAGGAGCATTCTTCAAATACTTTCACTGAATATATATGTACAAGAAATTCAAGCCTCATTCATGAGCAGGTAGGACTCATATAACTCCAAATATAAACCTTGGACCACTCTGAAAGATATTTTGATTTGATTAAATGTGTGGAGTTGGGATAGCATACTTGAAGGATGGCCCACTGTACTTCTTAAATATTATTATCATTTCCTGAATTTGGACACATATATTAATAAAATATTGGAAGCAAGAATATTGGAATCTTATCAATGGAGCTAATTGATGCATAACTATATGCAAACTGTGAGCACAGAAATATAAGGATCATACCTATATACATATATGTTCACATTCAATTTATCTTTGGGGTTATCAGGACATAAAGTACAGAAAAGAAACAATAAAGAGCAACCTGCAAAAAAAAGCAAAGGTATGATATAAGAAGAGGAAAGAAAATATGGCTAAATATAAATATAGCAGTATCATTTTTCTGTCTCTCTCAAGCTTTCAATCTTGCAAACCATACCTACCTTCATCATGCCCACACAGTAAGTAATTCATTCTTACTTGTTTTTATCTTTAAAAAAAAACACTGTCCAGGTTTCTGCCTTTCCTTTCTTCATGAATTCATTGTAATTTGATACTCCTTCATTCCTTCAAAAATAACAAAAATTGAAATAAATAAAAACACACATATAGTGCATTTTATCCGCTAAACAAAAGTACTTTTGTTTTTTATTAATGCCCTGCTATAATATTTTTACCTTAATACTGTGCTATAACAGAATAAAACATACACACAGAGACACACATCGGTATTAATACAATATTCAGTGAAAATGCAAATTTTGACAAAATATCTATAGCTAACTAGCACTGATGGAAATATTACCAAAAAACTGATAATTCAATTGCATGGGACTTAATGTTGAAGTAATATTGTAATGTTGAAGTAATATTGAAATTAAAAAATCTCACCTTGTTGGCTTGACAGCCAATTAATAAAGTGTATTTACCTTTG
The DNA here is from genome assembly GCA_004320025.1 of Laticauda laticaudata. Classification (NCBI taxonomy): domain Eukaryota; kingdom Metazoa; phylum Chordata; class Lepidosauria; order Squamata; family Elapidae; genus Laticauda; species Laticauda laticaudata. The sequence goes on from BHFT01016887.1 coordinate 19,821, forward strand.
AACTACCTTGAACTCTGTCTTTGAACTAATAAGGGTGTTGTGTAAGTACAGCTGGCCTCATATTAACATATAATAATTAACATATTGCTAATATGTGATATATTGATATTATTGCAACACACCATCAAGAATTTTGAAATATTTTCCCTCCCACTATATGAAAATGAGCCAAAGCATAGGCTGATCTTCTGTAAATTAAACACAAGAATGAAGTGAAAAGAAATGGCATGTTTGGATATTATATCTACAACGCCTAAGATATTATTTAGCCGTATCCTATTTAGGTTTGAAGAGTGAAGCTTCTATGCTGAAGTTTAGTTTCAGCTGAAACTAAATCACATGGTTTTAAACCTCAAAGATTTTGGATACTTAAAAGATGTTTAATGCAAATTTTTGAGAATCATGTTTAGAATTTTATTGCACCTATCTAATATCTATAAATAAAATTTGGACTCCGACCAACCAGGACCTAAACATTAGCTTAACGACTGGGTTAAGCAAGTTTTTATCGCTGAATCTTTGGCTTAATTGTTTCATTCACCAGAGCAGGAAAATAATGCTTTATGTTCCCTCTCCTAAAGCCCATGTCACACTGCACCAACGGATGGAAAGAGGATGTAAAACAGAGAGAAACACTTGCCATCGTGTGTAACGCGATTCATCCATTCTGTTACTCACTGCGTCCCTTTTTCATCCTCTCTATCCGTCCAGCATCCGTTGACTGAGTTCCATCCGCTCAAAAAGTTTTGAGCTGCTCAAAACTTTTTGAGTGGAAAATGTATCCAACGCGTCTGTTCTGCATCCGCAACGAATACGGAGAACATCCGTTCTACATCCGTTGTCATCCATTATGCGTCCGCCATATCCACTAGGCATCCGCTGCGCATCCGCGCAACTCGCATCACTCAGCGGAAAATGGACACAGGGAGAAGTGAAAACGAGAACGGACACGGCAGCGTTAGTAGCACGGACGGAGAAAAGATGAAAGTGGATGCAGCTCGCATACAAAGCATTAAAAATGGAAAAAACGTACACAGAGGCAACCTATCTCGGATATTAAGGATGTCTAGAGGATGCCTAGAGGATGCAAAAGGACACCTAGTGAAACCTATATTGCCTTATAAAAGGGGGAGCAACTCACCTGGATCTCACTTTCAGTCCAGCACACTGCTGTGTAGACCTCTGCAGCCTTCATCTGGCTCTTGCTCTCCACGCATCCATTGATGTCCACCATTGATCGTAAGACACTCCTTTTGGTAGCCACCATCGTTCTGCAAGAGTGCGAAGCCATCTACAGGCTATCACACAGTTCTACGGGAAAAGAAAAGGAGGCATCCAAGAAGTGTCTGGGTCGAAGATGGATCAGGAGAAGAGCAGAGTATGGATGTACAACAAGCTGATGGTGGCGAGTAGGAACGAAGACCCTCGTGCATTTCAGAACTTCATGAGGATGCCTCCAGCCATGTTTTGATAAGTTGTGGAGAGGCTGAGACCCAGGTTGACCAAGCAGAGCAACAACTTCCAGTCCAATCTGGACCCTGGGCTAAAGGTTGGCATTGACTCTGCACCACCTGGCCTCAGGGACCACCTACAGGAGCATGCAGTACGGCTGGAGGGTGCCACCCAACACCATCAGCATTGTGGTCAGAGAAGTGGTGCAGGCCATCATCGAAGAATACAAGGAGGAGCTCCTCCAGTGCCCCTCACTGAAGAAGGCTGGAGAGAAAGTTGCAGAGCAAGTGGTATCAGAGGTGGAACTTCCCCCACACCGTTGGAGCCATAGATGGCAAGCACGTGGCCTGCAAAGCGCCAGCCAAGTCGGGGTCCATTATTTCAACTACAAGGGCTTCTTCAGCATCATCCTTCTTTTGCATGGTCAATGGTGACTACAAGTTCATGTACATCCGATGATTCAGGCAAACGGGGTTCAGGTTCAGATGCCCGGTATACAATGCCAGTGACCTCAAGGAGGGCTGGAAAGCAACCTCATCATGGGATCCCAGATCCAGACCCCCTGCCCAATGAACACAAGAATGATGCCTTATTTCATGAAGCCCTACACTCCAGCATCGCCTCCTCCGTGAAGAGAGGATCTCAACTACAGGCTGCCAGGGCAAGGCGGGTGGTGGAGAACCGCCTTGGCATCCTTGGCCAACAGGTTCAGGTACTTCTCACAACCACTGCAGCATCACCCAGGGACTTGCAGAACATCGTGGAAGCTTGCTCATCCCTGCACAATCTCTATCGCGCACCCCGCTACCCAGTCTGGCAGAACAGGCTCGTGGACCTCCAACAAGGCAATGGGGACATGGAGCCTGGTGAAAGGAGGCAAGGGCGAAACCTGATAGACACTGTGATGTGCAAGGCCCCAACAGAGCTTACGTGAAGGGAAAGCAGAAGCAGCGCCAACCTCCTGAGACACTGGCTTTTTTGTGCAGATCCCCTAGCTGGAGCAATGGGAGTTGGCAAGAACAGGATGATAGAATGCTTAATGGAATGCCTCCTTCAGCCTGGTCTCCCCATCACTAACTGATGAGAATCTGGGCCATGTATGTTTGTGGTTGACGGGCCGCCGTACAAATGAACAGGCATTTAATAAGAGTCTGTCGTTTATTGTTGACATGTGTTGGATGAATATGATTACAATTATTTTGATAAAAAAGGGCCAAAGGTGTTAGCCACCTGGGGCGGGTGGTCCATACAGTCCCACTATGCATGCACTGGGAGGTTTATCTTGCCACAGCTATTACCCCCCATGCACAGGGTTTCCCTGCCCATCCCACAAGCTATTACCCATCCCAAGGTATTCCTGCCCATTCCACTGCTGCCTATCCTTACCCATCCCACAAGAGTGACAAAAAGACTTACCATTTCTAAAAAGTTTCCACCAGACATTTATGACAAATTAAATGAAGCAAGATATCGGTGTTTGAAACAAAGATAATCTTTATTAATTAACAAGCTGTTATAAAAGAAAAATGGACCCAAGTCACGTGTCCAAAGCAAAAAATAAAGTCAAAGGTAGCACCAGTCTCTTGGCACTCTTCTTGGGGTCACTCTGAGGTGTGACCCAGTTCTCCGTGCTGTGAAGGGTCCCAGGTGCTGGTGGAGGTGGCTGTGCTGGGTTGCTGGTCTGAAGTGCCCTGGGGTGTGGCCTAGGCCCCTGAGAAGGGACAAACAGGGAATTGTCGTTGTGGAATGCTCTCAGAACAGTGGCTCAGCCCCGTGAATGTTGGAGCCCCTTTCCTCCTATGACATGGGTAAATCAGCCTTAATACAATGTACAGACTGTTTACTCCTTGAGGCCGGGCTTGGCTGTGGGGTGGAGGAGGGAAGCAGTTTGTAGTGGGGTGATGGTCTGCAGCTGGCGTGGGACTGGCATCGGTGGCGTGGGTGGCTATCCCGTGGCATCTAGTGGCACCATGGCATCTGATGTACTGCTGCTGGACTGGGAAAGGGACTGGCCTTGTGCTCGCTGGACCTCCTGCTCGCCTGTCAGGCCTTGGTAGGGTTGGGGCTGTGGAAAGCCATTTTGGTAGAAGGGCAGTGTGACCTTTTTTACCTGGGGGTGGGAGGAGCAGGCTGACTGGGTGGGGCAGGTTTTCCATCTGGTCTGCGTGAGGTGTAGGATAAGGAAATTCAGTGATCCTGTCTTCACAACACTGGTACTTGGGGGTTCCGACCATGTTATGGACGGGCTGAGTTGACATAGGTGAAGGAAGGGCTTGCGTGGATCGGCGGCGTCGGTGTGTAACCAGTGGAGAGAGAGATCTATGCTGCTTTGGATGGTGTTCCCTGTCTTCTAGGACAGTGTGGTCTGTCCCTTCGGTTTGCCTCTCTGCGTTTCAATGTGAGGTGGAGTGGGGGTGCATGCAAGGTTGGGTTTGTGGTGGAAGTGCTGTCTCCTTTCTCCACTGTGTCACGGGGGGTCTCTGACTCGCAAGGGTTTAGTGCGCTGTCGGTGGGTCCCGTCATGGTACTCTCCTTCCACCAGTCACCCTTTGCCTGGACATAGGAGCTGACTCTCTGCCGAAAAGAGGACTGGCTCTCACAGGCTGCCTGAGAGAGGGTTTGTGCAGAGGGGCCTGGCTCTCCTCGGGTTGGATCTCAACCCTCCAGGCAAGCTGCACTTGGCCATCACATAGGTCTCTCCTGTCCGTCAGCTTGGGACCGCGGCCTGGCCAGATTTCTTGAGGTTGCAGCTTCCCGCCGTACCAGGTGTGCTGTGCTTCCCACCAGCCGAGGAGCACCTCCCCGAAGGTGCAGCCCAGGCTTCTCCCGCCTTCTCTCTCCACAGCCTGCTTCATTTTGGCTGTCGCGGATCTTAGAAGCCTGTGGTCCCTCTCCACCATAGAGTACTCAGTTCTCCCTCAGCCACTCCCAGCACCTTCCCTCCTTTCATGTTCTCTTCTATGTTGTATTGGCCTCCTCTTCCCGTTTTTCCGCGTCTGGCTCTTTCCTCCCTTTGGCAGTGGCCATATGGGCCCTATTGAGGGCTTCAAGGTTGTAGGGCCTTGCTTCCTCCCACACCACCAGGCAGCCAGCAGCAACAGCAACACAAGAGTAGCAGCAAAAGCAGGACCAGAGCACCCAGCCCGCACCAGCCACCACGCAGGACCAGCGAGGCGAGGACAGGCAGCACCAGCAGGACCAGCACAGCACGAGCAGGACCAGACCACAGCAGAGAAGACCCAGCAGGATCGGAAAGCAGCGCCAGCAGAGTAAGCACCGACAGGAAGCACCAGCACCAGCGAGCAGCCAGGAGGTAAGCACCAGCAGAAAGCACCAAGCACCAGGATAGCCAGCGCAGCAGGAAGGTAAGCACCAGCAGAAGACCAGCACCAAAGCAGTGCCAGCAGAGTAAGCACCAGTAGAAGCACCAGCACCAGGAGCAAGTTGCCAGAGTAGAGTACAGGCACCAGCAGATAGCACCCACCACCAGAAGCGCATTCAGCAGACAGCACCACCACCAGAAGCAAGCATCAGCAGAGTAAGCACCAGCAGAGCACCCACCGCCATAGCAGCACAGCAGAAGCACCACCCACAGAAGATCGAGCCTGGTGGCAGCAGAAAGCCCCAGCAGAAGCCAGAAGTCAGGCCAGGGTGGGAGGGTGGCCCCTTGTCCCTCTTGCCAGGGCTTGGCAGCAATGCGTTAGACGGCTTTCCGCGTTTTTTCCCCATGGTTTGTTGGTGCTGTGGCTGGCTGGCTGGCCTGCTGCGAGAGCTGTTTGTCTCGGCAGCAAGGTCTTTCCTCTGAATGGTGACCTGCTTGGGAGCTACTGCTTCCTTTTATAGATCCACGGCGGCTGACGCAATTGCATACTCCTGCATGTGCCAGTGAACGCTAGGCATCCGCCTAGGCATCCGTTAGTGTCTTCCACTAGGCAATCTGCTAGGCTTACGCTTAGGCAATATCCACTAGGCTTACGCTCTGCGTCCATTCATCCCGCTCGGCCAGAGCTCCGCTGTGCATCCGCTTCATCCACTCAGCGTCCACTCTGCATCCGCCTCTCCTCTTTTTTCGTTTCCGCGCGTCTGCTTTGCTTCACTCCCTCCCCGGAAAAGCCTTGCAGATGTGCCATCTGCTCTCATCCACTTCCATCCGCTAGCCTTCCCTGGAGCATCCGCTTTTTTTCATTCCACCCTACATCTCTCCCCCCGTCTAATTCGTGGTTTCCGTGTTGTCGCTGCTCCTGGTTATGGCAAAATTTTTGGCTCCTTTGAGACGGATAAACAAATGGATGGAACAATTTTTTCTCGTCCGCTGTGTCCTTTTTACAAACATTTTGCATCCGTCGGCCAGTGTGACAGGGCCTTAAGGTATTTGGTAAGACAAGAAAAAGGGCCTTCCCTGTGGTGACTCCCTCCCCCTATGGAACATCATCCCTGCAGAGATAAGATTGTTCCCCACTTTGACACTCTTTTGCAAAGCCCTGAAGATATAATTTTGCCAACAGGCTGGAGATTCCAGAATGATCTGGAGTCCATCAAATGTCTCAGTTTATTCTTGTTGCCAGGAGGATTGAGTTTCTGCTCTTTTTTTCTTTTTCTTTTTTGTACTATTTTTGTAATTGGGTTTTCTCTTTGTAAGCCTCTTGGAGTAACTGAGAGTGAATTTGGCAATTTTATAAATTTTTATAAATAAAATTAATATTTGTTCCTTTTTTCCTGCTTTCCTATATGAATCTTTAAAACTAGTAGAGCACAGATGTTAGATATTTCACCTTATAAAATGAGGGAAATGCTTTGATAAAATGAGGGAAATGCTTTGATAAAATGAGGGAAATGCTTTGATAAAATGAGGGAAATGCTTTAAACACATTTTTGAAATTTTATTGTCCTATAAATCTTTTTCGAAGGAAGGTGATTAATCAAAATATCAATCCTTTAGAATCAGATAAGGTGAACCTCAGTGGCGCAGTGGTTAGAGTGCAGTACTGCAGGTTACTTCTGCTGAATGCTGGCTGACTGCAATTGGCAGATAAAATCTCACCAGGCTCAAAGTTGACTCAGCCTTCTATCCTTCCGAGGTGGGTAAAATGAGGACCCAAACTGTTAGGGGCAATAGACTGACTCTGTAAACTACTTAGAGAGGGCTGTAAAGCACTGTAAAGTGGTATATAAGTCTAAGTGCTATTTGCTATCAGTGGATCAGTCATAGCAACAGTGATAGAATAAGAAAAGATGGAGGTAAGGAAGCTTTGTATTTTTTTGTGTTTTTAACAAGACTAACAAGGAATATTGAAACAAGATTAGTAAATTTGGTCATTTTTCTAGATGGACAAGATCAGTGATCAATTATGCAGTCCATATATGATAATAATATCCAGTAAGTCTTCCTTCCTAAGCTCCCTTATGACAAGATTAATTAATGACTGTTAAATGGGGTCAAATATTTATTAGGATCCAAACTAGAAAAATAGCATAAGTTTTCAGGTAGGTATGAATTCGATTCAGAGACTTGATACGGAAATAGTTCAATTGAATTTCCAAACTGACTTCTGAATTGAAATAGGAAAGTGAATGGATTCATTAAATTTAGTATCTCCAAACTCAGTTCATGTTTTTTCGCTCTAATAGCACATTTTCCAGACTGATTTAATTTTGATGACATTCAATTATTGGATTTGAGTAATATTTTTCTTGATTTTCCAAGCTGAATTGGAAGAGATCCATTTTCCATTGAATTGCTAAATTGGAAGAGATTTATTTTCTGGGGGAGGGGGGGGATGCCATGGTTTGAAATTGCAAATTGAATATATTGAACTAACTCCTGTAGTTAATCAATTTCACAAAAGTTAAGTTTATTAATTTCCAAGTTGTGTAACCAGGGTAAGTCCAAGACTTTTGCTACAAAAATAAAACTAACCCACTTCCAGTTCCGTGTACTGAAGCCAACTGGATTGCCAACTAATAGAACAAGGTCCTTTAACCCACAGGAAAGCAGCTGTTTAAGTCAAGGAATGAAGGGTGAGCTATCTGAAAATATTTTTTTCCCCATCTGAATGAGAAAAGCCATGCACCTCCTCTATATCAGTCAGTATTCATCTTGAGAACCAACTGCCTAAGAGCAGGCTGATGTTGTTCAATGTATTCAATGCTTTGTTAATAGAGAAATAAACAAGCGAAAACCCTTTGAGAACAGAACAATGTTCAAACTAGCCTTCTTTGTTGCTGCCTCTATCTTCTGAAACAACATTCCTCTAGGATGCAGCCCTCACACTATGCATTTTAAACCAGAATTAAAAATTAAAAATATGTCTCTTTCTCCAAGTCTTAGATCAGGGGTATCAAACCGAAGGCCTGGGGCCTGGATTCAGCTTGTGTGGTGCTCAGATCTGGCCCACAGATCTGGAAACATAGAAGGACTGACCCATGGTGCCTCTGCCAGCAAAAACAGAGCTTGCAAGGGCGATAAGAAGCCCCCTGACCTCTGTTTTCACTGGCAGAGGGTTGCAGGAGGCTATCACAGGTGAAAATGGAGCTCAGGAGCCTGTTTTCACTGGCAGAGCACTTGGTCCACCATAGGCACCCCTGACATGAGTGGCATTGAGTTGGCCATGCCCACCCTGGCCACGTCCACACCAGCCCCTCCCCCAGGTCAAACACAACCCTAATGCAGTCCTCATGGAAACTGAATTCGATACCACTGTCAGATTATCAAATGGTCAGGCTCATTTAACTTAGAGGGTAAGATGAATCCTGTGATTTGCTTCCTTTAGGGAACTACTATTTTCTCCTGATATATTATTGCTTTCCTGTCTGTTTTTAATTGTGAAGCTATACAGTCATTCTGATATTGAGTAGCCTAGAAATTGGATGGGTGGATAGATTGTTTGAAGGTTTGAAGGATGGATGGATGATAAATGATGAGTGACAAATCGGAAACAAAAAAATATCTGAATGTCCCAAAGAACTGGCATACTTAGATATATCTTACAGGTAATCCTTGACTTGCAACCATTTGCTTAGTGATCAAACACATGATCATTTTTATACAACCATTGCATCATTGCCACAGTCATAAAATCAAAATTCAGACACTTGGAACTAGGATTATGTTGATCACCTTCTATTGCCTTCTGATGCACAAAGTCAGTGGGGAAGGTAGATTCACTGAACAATCATGCTAACAACTTAACAACTGCACTGATTCACTTAACAACTGTCGCAAGAAAGGTCATAAAAAGGGTAAAACTCACTTAACAATTGTGTTGCTTAGCAATGGAAATGTGGGATTCAATTGCAGTTTTAAGCTGAATACTACCTATATTTCCCAAAGAGTCACATACTCTTCCTAGACAATCTCCTTCTTTTATTTTTATCAGTTCATTAAACCTTTCAAATAGCTTAAATGTCTTTGTCAAATCATCAGGTTATGATGTGTTGCCAATATTTATGACTATGATTTCAGGGAATTTGTGAGGCCACAAAAATATAAGTCAGAAGTTACATCAGTCTATGAGTTGTCTAATCATAAAAACAATGTCTAATGAAAATATCATAGGTAGGGGAAAGACATATGATAATTTGAATCAAAAACTCTCACAAGTACTTACTTGCATTAAAATTCCTGAGCCTTAATGGAGCTCAATGGAGGTATATAAAAGAACTCAAGAATGAAAGTTAATCATAGTATCTCTTCATTGATGCATGAATATGAAAGCTATAGTAAGTCTGTTCCTCAGTATAAAAGCCAGTGAGATTCCCCAGTCTCTGTTCCTATCTACCGTCCAAGAATCATCATTGTCCTACTCTGTGACCTTAATTAGATGTCAGGAGGGTTAATAAGAAAATCAATTCATCTTTTTTTAAAGTGCAAGAACTAATTAAAGTCTAAGGGAAATCCGTATCATAACTGAGAATGAATAATGAGCAAGCCAAGTGTGAAGGCAAAAAAGAAAAAGGGGAAAAAAGTTTGGTAATTAAGATGGGAAGTTCGGTGAAAGAGAAGGAATTATTTGTTTTGTTGACAATTACACTCATAATGATTGTTAATATTAAACTGAACAGTTAATGCAGGAGAGCCACTAGCCCCATATATAAAGTGATGTTTGATGCTTGCCTTATTGTCTCACAGTTTTCAGTGAGAAGAAATATACAGTGTCCTGATAAGATCAGGGTATTCAGATTAATGAAACTGAAAAGGATTAAAAGGATTAAAGAGCAATTGTATCAGCAATTTATATTCACCCACCCAAAGTCAAAAGTCCTTTTGAATCTGAAAAGCATTGCGACCCTGAAATATCTCCTAGAGAGCAGTCAGTTTTGTCAATTTAAGAAATTGGGCCAAATGTAGCTTCTGTGTCCTTCCAAGATAACAATAGAGCTATCTCAATACTTAATTCAACTATTCAGGTTGCATCTCACTACAGGGAATTGGTCTATCAGATAAAATACAGATAGTGCTCATCTTACAACCTGTCACCTAGGGACTAAAGTTACAATGCCCACCCCAAAACCTACTTATCACCCTGTTTCAAAGTTACAGCTGCTGCAACACCTCTACGATCATATGAACAAAATTCAATAAATTCACCCTTATAATCCATCATAGGGATGATTCAGTACTCCACCCTCATCCTTCCTTATTAGGTTCCCCACAAGCTGCTTTTCTGATCCACTGGGTCTCTACAGGCCTTGGCCCTGCTTCCCACATTTCTGAGCCAGCCCCACACTCTTATCTCCATTCCTTGCCATCAATCACTCAATAATTCAGAAATGTGGAAAAAATGCAAATGATAACAAATTGCATATCTTTTCCCATGGAGGTTTCTGGGAGGTTGAGAATTCCTTTCAAATTTCTCTTAGTGGTACTGTTAGAGGTAGTGCAAGAAAATACAGTTATTGTTTTTCTTTAAAACCTCTCCACTGGGATTTTATTTTTAAAAATATTTTATTTAAAACAAACAATCTTCCATTTAAACAGTGTGTCATCTGGGTACAAATATTTTGTGCAATAACGAATACAGTTACACATATTCATTGTATTGGTATTGATTCTCTTTTCTTAATGCTGATATACTGTACATAATATGTCTAATTATTATAACAATCCCTATTGTAACATACTTAATTCTATTAGCATGTTTTCTATATTTCACTAATCTTTTTTTAATTTCTGATTCCCATATTTATTCTCAAGCCATCTCTCCATTGGGATTTGATGGTGTAGAGCAGAAATGCCCGAACCCTGGGCTACTGACTGACCCATCAAAGCTGCAAGTGAGCACTCAAAGCTTCATTTGTGCATGCACAGGATTTAGGTTGTGCATGCAAAACAATTCCATCTCCACCATTGAAATTGATGAAAATGCCATCACTACTGCCAGTTCACAGAACCAAAAAGCTTGAGGGCCCTGGGGTAGAGGAAGCCAGAAAGGCTGCTGTCAGACCTGGCATGTAGAATAATTCAACCACATTATTCTTTATTTGCTTATATCCAATAGGCAGAATCTTGTCAAATTAAATCTTTACTACAATGGATATATGGTGAGACATTCTAGGCAGTGGCTATCCTAAATTTCTTTATCTGTCTCTAATCCAGATCTGGACTGTATTGCCCTTTGTCAGTGCCATATCCTTAGAATGTGCTCCCTCTTTCCTGAGTCCTTGGTGTAGTCCATCACACCAAACTCCCCCTGTGTAAGCACCATCCCTCTTAGCTGCTTACTATTGGAGAACTGATTGTATAATTAAATCTACAGAAATTAGCTAATTAACAACTTACTACAAAATGTTTACAAAAAAAATAGGTACAATGTAGATAATATATGTGGAAATATGGACTTTTCACAGATCTTGCTTATTTTTTGTAGCTAAAATACATGCAAAACATGCTACACAACCCACAAACCTTGCAAAGAGTTGAATAGAATAGAGTAGAGTAGAGTAGAATAGAGTAGAGTAGAATAGGAGTAGTGTAGAATAGAGTATAGTAGAGCAAAGTAGAATAGAATAGGAGTAGAATAGAGTAGAGTAGAATAGAGAAGAGTAGAGTAGGATAGGAGTAGAGTAGAATGAAACGGAAAGAACAGAACAGAGTAGAAGAGAAGAGAAGAGAAGAGAAGAGAAGAGAAGAGAAGAGAAGAGAAGAGAAGAGAAGAGAAGAGAGTAGAGTACAGTAGAGTACAGTAGAGTACAGTAGAGTACAGTAGAACAGAACAGAACAGAACAGAATGGAATAGAATAGGAGCTGGAAGGGAGCTTGGAGATCTTCTAGTCCAATCCCCTGCTCAAACAAGAAAACCTATACTATTTCAGAAAAGAAACTGTCCAGTCTTTTCTTAAAAATCTCCAGTGATGGAGCGCCCATTATTTCTGAAGGGAGCTGTTCCACTGATTAATTGTCCTCATTTTTAGGACAATTTCAAAAATGAGTAAGATGATGATGATGATGATGATAAAAATGAATTATATTTTATCTAAGTGAATCTGAAATGGTAGAAGAAAATTTATTTATTTATTTATGAGATTTATATTGCCACCTATTTGCACATGGTGACTCAAGGCAATTTACAAGAATATAAAAACCTCATATAAAAAAATAATAAAACTAATAAAAAAGAGAATCATGTAAAGTAAAATAATAAAATAAAATGTTCTCATTCTAATCAAAATCCAGATTAACTTCACTAACCATCACTAACCCATTAGCCATCACTAAGCCATTTTCAAAAATGTTACTTTTCTTTCTCAAATTAATAATTAGCATTTGTTCCCAAATTAATTTGAGAAATTTCAGCCAATTGAATATAAACTTATTTTTTTAAAAAAAGTAATACAGAATTATTATATATGTACTATTTCTGTTTTTTTTCCTCTCAACTACCTAAAGAATTTTCTTTTTATTAAAGTTTTCTATGTTTTCAGTCTTCTCTGATAAAGATGATTATACTGAAAACAAAATAGTTTCAAATGTATTATATGCCTAGTATATAGCGCATTTTATTCCACAACTTCATTCCACTACCATTTTTTTGTTATAAAACAAGCACTAAAGATAAAGCTTGATTTTTCTCATTTTGGCCTCTAAAAAGTAGAATTTACTGGCCAAGGCTGCGGTAAATATACAGATGTTTATCATGTGTTCATCTCATACTTTTGCACTACATCTATCAGCAGACCAAATGAAAACAAAAAGGTAACTCTGCTGTTGGTCAAAATAAGAAAACAAAATGGATGGGCAAAGCACTACCAACAATGCCTGATATTAGAAATGGATGGAAACAAAAGCCGCATTTTGAACTTAATAACCTGCCTGAATTAATGCAATATATTCTTGCATCCAACAAAAGCAAAGGTACAAATGCCTCCAGCTTCTCAGTGTGAAATTTATGGTTTGCTGAATTCTTACATTACCTGGCACCCAGCTAATTCTAGAACTCAAGTCCATCTGTGCAATTCTCTGTCACTGAAAAGACAATTACTGGATTTCTTTAATTTAAAATAAAGTGTCAAGGGGAACAAGAAGAAAGGAAACATATTAGACATGAATTTGAAATCTTCTTCTGAAACAGTCCTGAACCAGTATTATAACTGAATGGTGCAATAAACCTATTTAAAGAAGCTGTTTTTTGACTAAGATGGACAGGATCTTGTCTTAAAGGATTATTTTTAATTCATCGGTATGCTTACTGTTTTAGTAGAGCATTTCCAATAAATCCTAATTACACTATCACAGTTATATTTTTATATAATTTTCACATCATAAAAATGAGCAAATAGAGAGAATAGTATAGAATTTGGTGACATAATTTGGAATCAGGAAGGGGAAAAGAGCAAGAACCAAGGAAGAAGAATAGAGTTCTTATTCTTACTTTTATTGCGTGATTTTTGGTTGGAACAAAGAAGCCTCTTCAAGGTTCAAACTAAAGTTCATAAGATAAGTAAATTGGAAAATATAGACCACAAGTAGGAGCGTGAAACATAAATCAGCATGGACAACTGTTTTGGTAGAAAATGGCAAAACATCATATGAGCTACAGTGGTGCAGAGGTAAGAGTGCAGTACTTCAGGCTACTTCTGCTGACTGCCGGCTGCCTCAATTTGGCAGGTTGAATCTAACCAGGCTCAGGGTTGACTCAGGCTTTCATCCTTCGGAGGTGGGTAAAATAAGGACCAAGATTGCTGGGGAAAATATACTGACTCTGTAAAATACTTAGGGCTGTAAAGCACTGTAAAGCAGTATATAAGTCTAAGTGCTATTGCTATTGTTCTCATACAAAATCTCAAGCCCCTCTCACACAGCACCAACGGAGAGAAACACTTGCCATCCGTTGGTTAACACGATGCATCCGTTCTGTACTCACTGTGTCCGTTTTTCATCCTCTCTATCTGTCCAGCATCCGTCTGCTGACATTTCATCTGGTCAAAAGGTTTTGAGCTGAACAAAACTTTTTGAGCAGAAAAAGTATCCAACGCATCCGTTCTACATCCGCTATGCATACAGACAACATCTGTTATACGTCCGTAGTCATCCGTTATGCGTCCGCTATATCTGCTAGGCATCCGCTGCACATCCGCACAACTCGCATCCGCTCCAGCGGAAAACGGACACAGGAGGAAGCGAAAACAGACGGCGGAACAGACACGCAAAACTAGTAGCAAGACGTACAAAGGATGAAAGCGGATGCAGCTCACATTAAAAGCATTAAACGGAAACAACGTTCGTATTAGGGGATGGTATCTTAGATATGTTAGGAATGTTCTGCAGGATGCCTAGAGGCTGCAAAAGGACACCCAGCGGAAAACCTATATATTTCCTATTAAAAAGGGGTGAGAAATCACCTTGGCATCTCCTTTCAGTCAGCAGCCCCTGCAGTGCAGGACTCTTCAGCCTCTCAATCTGGCTCTTGCTCTCCACAGCATCCAGTATCTTCCACCATGGATTCATCACACACTCCTTTGGTAACCACCTCGTTTCCAAACAGTGCGAAGCCCTCTACAGGCTCTTTCACCGTTCTAGGGGAAGAAAAGAGGGGGCCAAGAAGTGTCTGGCGTCCAAAGATGGATTGACCAAGAAGAGCTGAGTAACGGACTGTACAACAAGCTGATCGGTAGAGGTGAGGAACGAAGACTCTCGTGCATTCCAGAACTCATTGAGGAATGCGCCGACATGTGACGAAGTTGCTGGAGCGGCTGAGACCCAGGTTGACAAGGCAACACCAACTTCCAGGGACCAGCCTGGACCCTGGCTTGAAGAATTGCACTGACTCTGCGCCAGCCTAGCCTCAGGGACCACGTAACAGGAGCATGTAGTACACCTGGAGGTGTGGCCACACAACACCTCAGCATTGTGGTCAGAGAAGTGGTGCAGGCCATCATCCAAAGAATACCCTGGAGGAGCTCCTCCAGGCCCTCTCCACTGAAGAGGCTGGAAAGAAAAGTGCAGAACAGTGGTATCAGAAGTGGAAACTTCCCCCACACCGGTTGAGCCCATAGATGGCAAAGCACGTGGCCTGCAAGCTCCAGCCAGTCCAGGGTCACTTATCACAACTACAAGGGCTTCTTCAGCAATCCATCCTCTTCGCTATGGTCGAATTGCTGACTACAAGTTTCATGTACATCGATGGCTTCAGGCAACGGCTCATCTTTCAGATACCCAGGTTATATACACGCCAGTCACCTTAAGGAGGGGCTGGGAAAACTCATCATTGGGCTTCAAAGTTCCAGACCCCCTGCCCAATGCACACACAGATGTGTTCCTACTTTATCATGGCGGAGATGACGCCTCTCCCTCAGAACCTACCTCATGAAGCCCTACACTATACAGATGTCCTCACCCCATGAAGAGAGGCATCTTTCAACTAAGTCATGTCCAGGTCAAGGCAGGTGGTGGAGAAGCCTTGGCATCCCTGGCCAAACAGTTCCAGGAACTTCTCCCACCACCATGCAGCATTGCCCACCAGGACCGTGAGGAGCATCGTGGAAGCTTGCTGCATCCTGCACAATCTCTGCGCACCCGCAACCCCAGTGTTGCAGAAACAGGGCTTTGTGACCGTCCCAACAACGGCAAATGGAGACATGCGAGCCTGGTGAAAAGGAGGCAAGTACTAAAACTGATAGACACTGGGATGTGGAAGACTCACACAGAGCTTCACGTGAAGAGGAAGCAGCGGAACCTCCTGAAACACTGGTGCAACTCCCAGCTGGAGCAGCAAGAAAAGGCAAGGCAGGAGTGTAGATGCTTAATGGATGCTTCTTTTCAGCCTGTCTCATCACACTTGATGGATTGTGCCATGTATGTTGAGTGCCCTACAATGAACAGGCGCATTTAATAAAGAGTTGTGTTTTTTGAAATGTGTTGATGAATGATTACATCTCTTATGTGATAATAAAGGGCCATAGTGTGGCACCTGAGAGGGTGGACCATACCAGTCCCATTATGCTTGCACTGGAGGCTTATCTAAAATCCCAACAGCTATTATCCATCCCCAGGTATCCCTGCCCATCCCACTGCTTACCTTACCATCCCACAAGCATGCAAAGGGCTTAAACCATTTCTAAAATTCCCCCAAGACTTTATTGACAAAAATAAATAAGCAAAGTGTGTTGAAGCATAAGAGTAAATCCTTATTAATAACAAACTGAAAAGCAAAAATGACCCAAGTCAGTGTCCCAAGCAAAAGATAAAGTCAACAGTAGCAAACCCAAGTCTCTGGCACTTCTTCTCAGTCATTCTCGAGCGTGCCCATAGTGTCAGGGACGTGAAAGGTACAGTTGCTTGGAAGGTGGCCTGCTGCTGGAGTGTGGTTCTGATGGCGCCATTGGGGTGCCTGGCCGAGAGGACAACAGGGACGTTGTGTTGAGGAAGCTCTCAGACAGCTGGCTCAGGCCCGATTTGAAGTTGAGAGCCCCTTCCTCCATACATTGGATGTGTCGTCCCAAGACCGATGACAGAATGTTCTTGAGGTCGGGCATTGGCTCGTGGGTGGAGAAGGAGGAGTGTAGTTGGGCGTCTGTCTGCAAACTGAGCCGAGTGAGATGGTGGCATCTGTGGCGTGGGTGGCATCTGTGGCGTCAGTGCATTGGTGGCATCGGTGGTGTTTGATGAACCTGTGCCTGGACTGGAAGCTGCCTGTTGCTGCTGGAATTCTGGTAGCCGAGTAGCCTTGGTAGGTGGAGGCCTGTGGAAAGCCTTGGAAGGGCTGTGACATCCACCTGGGGGCGAGGAGCAGACCTGGACTGTTGTCGGAGCAGGTTCAGCTGGCCTGGAGGGTTGTGCAGAAGACCTGTGACTCCTCTCCTTGATCACCTGGTACTGTGATTTCGGACAGTTCCATGAGGTCTGGTTTGACATTAGGTGAGGAAGGGCTGCCAGTTTAGGATGGTATGTCAGTTGTGTACCAAGCTGGAGAGGAATGCTACGCTGCCTTTTGATGTGTCCCTTGTCTACCAGCCAGAACAGTGTGGCTCTGCCCCTCTGGTCTGACTCTCTGCCTGATTTCTTCGTGGAGGTGCGAGCGGTGGTGAGCGTGGGGGTGAGTTGGTCTCTTGGTGGAAGTGACCCTCTCCTTGCTCCCCACTGGCGCCAGGGGTCTCCACTACGTGCTTTCCCACCATGGGTAGTACAGCTGTCAGGGCGGGTCTCCGTCGTGGGACGCTCTCACAAATTCCTGCCTGGACATAGGAGCTGACTTTGGCCAGAAGAGGACTGGCTCTCTGTTGGCGCAACCTGAGAGAGAGGTTTAGACCGAGGGGATGCTCCTCCGGTGGCGGGTCCACCCTCCAAGAACTGCACTTGGCCATCACGTAGGTCTCCCGGTCGGTGGCTGAACTTGTGGCCTGCCAGACTTCTGAGGTGCAGCTTCCCGTACAGGTGGCACATGTGCTTCCAGCACCATGTGAGGAACCTCCGAGTGTAGCCCAGGCTCTCCGCCCTTTTCTCTCTCCAAGCCGCTGCCTTCCTCCTTGGTGTCTCAATAGAGCCTGTGTCCCTTCCGCCATAGGTATTCTCATTCACCCTCAGCCATTCGAGGCACCTCATCCTCATGTTCCTCTTTATGACTTGAGTATTGCCTCCTCTCCCTATCTTCATGTATGCCTCCTTCCTCCCCATCATGGCAGGGCCTTCTGGGCCCTCACAGAGGGGCTTTGAGGTTCTTGGGGCTGCTCCACCAGCTCCACCACTAGCAGCAGCAGCAGGAGCAAAAGCAGGACCAGCAGGACCAGAGCGCAGCAGCACAGCAGCACCAGCAACATGAGCAGCACAAGTAGCACCAGCAGCACCAGGAATCAGCAGGAGCAGAGTAAGCACCAGCAGCACCAGCAGCACCAGCAGCAGCAGGATCAGCAGGAGCAGAGTAAGCACCAGCAGCACCAGCAGCACCAGCAGCACCAGGAGGACCAGAAGCAGCATCAGCAGAGTAAGCACCAGCAGAAGCACCAGCACCAGGAGCAGGACCAGCAGAAGCCCCAGCACCAGCAGAGTCAGCCAAGCAGCAGAAAGCCCAGCAGAAGCAGAGTCAGTGCCAGGGGGTGGGTGGTGGCCTGTCCTTCTTGCCAGGGCTTGCAGAAGGATGGCACAGGCTTTCTCTCTTCCCCATGATTGTTTGCTGCGAGATGTGTCTGGAAGCAGGTCTTTCCTCTGAATGGTGACCTGCTTGGGAGCTGCTTCCCTTTATATCCGCGGGGCTGATGCAAATGCATCCTCCCCGCATGCCGCAGTGAACACTTTACATCCGCTAGGGCATCCGCTAGGCGTCCATGATGCAATCCGCGTCATCCGCCTCTGTATCCGCTCTGCATCCGCTCCTTCTGCTGCGCGTCCGCTTCGCTGTGCTCTCCCGGAAAGCCCTGTGGATGTGCCATCCGCTTCCATCCGCTTCCATCCGCTAGGCTTCTGTGGAGCATCCTCTTTACATCGTGGCCTACATCCTCCCCACGTCTGTTCCTTTCTGTGTGGGCACTTTTGAGAGCGGATAACAATGGATGGAAAATTTTCTCGTCCGCTGTGTACTTTTTACATACTTTTTGCATCCGTCGGCCTATGTGACAGGCCCTTTAACTCTGAATGTACAATGTACAATGTTCAAAGTGGCTGACTGGAATAGGGAGCCTGTGCAGATCACACCTATTACTCTCCATGATTCATTTAAACATTGAGGGAACTGAAATGGGGCACTGCTGGAAGAAAACGAACTTGAACGAACACAAGCTAAAACTGCTATGTAGTTTACCTCATGTTGATATGATCAGCAAAACATCAATACCTACCTCTCTGCTCTTGTTGCATCATCATTGTGGCCCAGCAGCCCTGTTTAGGGTCCCACTAGACTTTCTTAGGGAAGGTTGATATCCATCTCCAAGACCACATGGAGGCATTTTTGAGGCATTTAAAGAATAAATTTGCTCAGAATAATTCACACTTGGATTTCAAGCATGATCCAAGTCCCACAGAAATAGCATTTAGCACTTACTTACATACCAAAATCTGAACTCTTGGGTGTGGACATTAATCAGTATTAATTAATTAAACTGCATTAATCATACTCATAGATAATTTCTGGCAGGTCTGAGATACAGATGGTCATCCATCTTTATTGTCTTTGACCTCTTATACTTTTGATACCATCAATCATGGTATCTTTTCGGGCCAATTTGAGGAATTGTGGCTGGGTATCACAATGTGTGCTGATTCAAGACCATCTTTGGTCTTAAAAGTGGTAGCACTACTACAGACAGACTCAACATGTAGCTTGGGGACCTTCTTGGACTCATGGCTCCTACTCAAAGAGCAAATGGTAGCTGTGGCCTGGAGGACCTCTGCCCATATCTGGGTTGTGCACCAATTATGCCTCTTCCTACACAGGAAGGCTCTTTGCTTAGTCACTCATGCCTTGGTCATCTTCTGATTGGATTATTACAATATGCTCTAATTTGGGATATCCTTGAAAAGTATCTGGAAGGCGGTGCAGAATATGACTGTGTGAGCCATACTGGCTATCTGAAGAATAGCACCCATAACATCCTTGCTCTCTGAACTACATTGTTATTGGTTTGCTTCCAGGTGTAGTTGAAGGTGTTGGTCATTCTGAATAAAGCCTTATATGATATGGGGCCAGGTTACCTTCAGAATGAGCTTCAACTAATCACATCATCCCATTTCACCTCAGACAGGGAAGGTATATTGTACATTCTGTCTGTATTCTACCTGGCAGGGTCTAGGAAGAGAACTTTTCTGCCACTGTCCCCACATTATGGAACATACTGCTGCAGAGGTGAGGAAGAACCATAGTTTTTTGGACTTCTGCAGAGAGGTCAAAACGTGGCCATGCAGCCTTGTGTGGGGAGCACAGAAGACTAGGCAACCATGAATATGTTTAATCTCAAGAGAGCCTCCCACCTGTAATAACCAACGTTAACTGATCATCTTGGGATTTTTATCCTTTTGAAAACAATAATGACATTGTTCTGTAATTTTATTTTTTTTAATCAAATTTAATTTTACTGTTAATTTTTATTGTTTTATTTATCGTTTATATTGTATGCAGCCCAGAGCATCTCATTGAAGGATATGAGAGGTTTGGAAATATGAAATGCAAATAAATAAATCTCTAGCATCAGTACTAGACAACAAATTCAGTATTTCAATTTTTCTTCTGTACTCCAGATTCATGTAGAACATTGAGATTTGAGAATTAGTTTTCCAATAAGCATAAAAATTCAAGGACTGTTTGGGGAGGGGAGGAAAAGAAAAGACAATGTGAAAAAGTACCTATAAACACCTAACTGAATGAATTATTTTGTTCTTGAAAAATGGGCAAAGCAGCTATACATAAAAGAGCAATATATAAACTAGAAGTATAATGGTATTTACACTCCAAATGTGGCCTTCCTAAATTTATTGACTTCTGAAAGGAAAAGAAAAGAAAAAGGGAGGAAAAACATAGATGACAGCATGAAGCTGGTGAGAAGCCGATAATAGAGTGTCTTCAAAGTGAATCCTTTTATTCCACACACAGCAGTAGATGATAAATAGTTCCACTGCCAGCACTTATGACTGCTTTCATTTTTCCCCTCCTTCCTCACAACATATCTCAGATCAGAGACTAATAGCCCCCTAGGATAAGTTATCTTGACACAACCTCTTTTCCCATCAGTGATGGCGGCTGTTATCAAGCATCTGTCAATAAATGAGAAATGCTGAGAAAAGATGCACAAATTCCCCCAGTTGGCTAAAATCATCATGCCTGTTATTCTAAACTGAAAGACACCATCGCAAGCCAGGAAGAAATAGATGAAGGATGCAATCATTTTTAAGATCTTACTCCAAAAGTTATTGTTTCATTGATTAAGTCTGTACAACATTTAGTACTAGGCAAGGAATTGAAAAGGCAAACTAATGAACTTAAAGGTTTAGTTAATAGTACCACAGCTGGTAGAATTAGATTTCATTCCAACTCCAGGGATATTAGTAGACATCTAGGTTGTCCCTTCATTGCTTCTTTGGGATCAGTAATTGCTCTTTATTCAAGAAAAGAGCCCTTTACCAGAAGAAATAGTAACTATCACACACCAAGAGCCTGTGTACAATGAGTTGGCAGACAATTAGGGCACCACTTTTGTTGTTTTGCAAGCAGAGAGATAAATTTGCTTGCATGATACAAAAATTACATTAATGTTGGTTGGATATAATTAAGATGCAATTGAAATAAAACAAGGATGGGAATGTCACTGGCATTTGTAACTATCTTGTGTTTATTTTATGTACTTGTCTTCATTAGTATAGTGGAGTGCTGGATTGGGATGAGAGAGACTTACATATGAAAACCACTTGATTGTGAAATCAATAGATAGAGGATAGATAGGTGTTAAATAGACAGATAGATAAATGATAGATAAATAGATAGATAGATGCAGCATTTGTGTCTTTTCCTGAGCTTTAATGTTTTCTTGCAATCCTTGGAGAAAATATTGTTGCCAGCTAGTTAGGATACACACATTATATTCCTTGCAGTCACCTGGTAGTTAGCACTCTTTTTGAGAGTACTTGAGAACACATGGAGAGGTGTTACCCTCAGCTAATTCAGCTGTACCTGAGGGCACTGATAAAACCTCTAAGTAATCTCAATGAGAGAGTGCTAATGACCAGATGACTGCAAGTAATTTTGCTTTCCATTCTCCACCATTGAGTCAGAACTGAAGAACCTTCCCATATGAGAAGCAAAAAACAAGAAAAAACAAGGAAAGTCCCGTTGCCTCTTGAAAAAGCACTTTTGGGAGAACCATGACCGGAATGACTGAGATTCTCCATAAACAATAGTGCTAGCAGTAAGTGGCTATGGCCAACAGTTCCCAGAAAACTCAAGTAAGGAAAATGACAAATCCCTTCCTCCAAAGTAATCAAAATAATAGAAAAATCTTTGCTTACCAGAAATAGCATGAAACCCAAACACATTTGAGACAGGAGCAATTGGTACAGTCCAGTGTTCTTTTACAGTTTCAGTCAACTAAGGATGGTCTAGCATTCAAAAAATTATTAAATCTGTGTTTAATTATAGGTCTAACTCTTGGCTGAGGAGGGGAGATAGAAAACATTTTGTCTTTTTTCAGGATCTTTCTTGAGCAAGGGCAATAATACACAATACATAGGTTATTGAATCAAAGCTTTAATACAATTCCCAGTTCCAACACAACTAATTAGAAGTGCACATCATTGATCTACATGATTTTTCCAGCTAATGTAAGCAGAGAGGTTATCTAAATTAGTAATCAGATAGTTACCAGAAACTGTCTTGTAGCTCCTTAATTCCAGAAAGATTTACCAATGTGGAAAAGATTACATGAGAAGTCATAGGTGAAAAGCAGAGAATGAAAGCTAGCAAATGCACTACATATATTCTTAAGAACTGCTTTTATACTTTTAATCATATATTAAAGGGAGCTGAATAATGCCTCATAAAGTATTTCCAAAGCATGATTTAGGCATTATATTGGCAGCTATTTCTGAAGGAATTTTCATTCTCTTCAACAGCCCGAGCCAAAAGAGTGATCAAGGACAGTAATTGGTAATGAGATAGGAACATATAACTGAAAGCTGCCAACAGAATTTGAGCAGATTCCACACTCTGTTCATAACATTATCAGGTTCATTATCAAGATAATCAACAAAAGATTGTCATTCATATAACAACACTAAATTTGAGGGAGGGAAATAGGAAACCCTGTCAGTTGAATGGATAAGAAACATTTAGGGCATCTTATCCATCAGACTGATAGGGTTTCCTATTTTTTAATTTTAGGTGATCTCTGCAGAAGACTGAAAATGAGCTTTATTTGTTTAAAGAATTTATATGGCCACCCAATTCAAACATTGTGACTCCATTATGACTTTATACAATAATGTTCCATACATGATAATTTCAATCAAAATTCAAAAGATTAATAAGCCACCCCAAAAACCTACTCTAGACGGAATCTTCGATCTTCTCAACCTCAAGGCCTGATGAAAAACCCAAGTTTTTACTGCCTTTCTCAAAGGCAACAAAGTCAAAGCCAACCATATCTCAGATAGGAAATAATTCCAGAGAACAGGTTTACATGAAAGTAATACTATGACAACATCATGTTTTAAAAAATTGATAGTGGATCAAATAAATTCATGCCATGATTTAGAAGGATGCAAAGATGACTCCAACATTAGTTTCACAGGGGGGAAGGGGTTCTCCTGGAGCTTATAGTAGATTTCAAAGAACACTAACTGACTAATCTAATCAACATGTAAGGTGAATTATGTTCCAGGTGATGATCACTATAGAAATTGAATAATTAAACTTTGAAAATTGCTACCATGAAGTGTAGATCAATTTTTGGAAATCAAGAGGAATCTAAGGTTATGAGTTATGATAGTAGCAGTAATGCTTCTGAAGGCCATCTGTTGGGAAACTAAAGCTTCCTTGTGCAGTTGGTTGGCTACTGGGAGAACAAACTGCTGAACTGGATGAGATAGAATCTGATCCAGCAAGACACTGCTTAGATTATATTTATATTGATTTTGATCTGGACATGTTTTTTAATTTATTACCCGATTTATGCAAAAATAAATTGATTCATCAAACCCATTGATAGAAATGACAGTGACAGCTTGCAATGGAATGCTTTATGCTCTAACACAGGCATATCAAATTCAATGTCATTGAGGGCCACATCAGGGTTGTGGTTGACCTTGGGGGGGCAGGCAGGCATGACCAACTAGGTGGGTTTGGCCAACTGGGTAGGTGTGGCCAACTTGATGCCACTCCCCAAACTGCTGATATATTTCCTCTTCACATTGAGTAGACCAGGATGGCCCCATGAGCCAGATCTGACCATATCGTGGGCCCGATGCAGCCTACAGGCCTTGAGTTTGACACCTCTCCTCTAACATGACGAACATTTATGTGCTCAAACAACAGATTTACTTGATCAGGGTATACACATTTTAAATCCTTATGCTGTGATGACAGTTAATGTGAAATACTTAATTTCTCTCATGTTTTTCTTTATTCCCACATGTGGGTCAATAACTAGACTCCTGTTTACATGCATTAATGAATTGGCCCTTGTGCCTTATTGGAGTATATTTTCACTATGCCATATTTTGTCAAGGGATATATGATGCATAAATATTCATTGACTACATAGACTTCCTCAGTTTTTGTTTACATGCATTTATGCTTCCTGCTTGAAGCATATTAGGGCCCTTTGTATCATTTTACCTTAATATGGCCCACATACCTCATGGAATACAACCTCCTGCTGTGTTCAGTCAGCTGTAGACCTAACTGTGATCTTCTCCTCACCGCAAACTCTTTCTCTGCAGAGAGTAACTCAAGCATATTCTCCACATGAATCATGATGGCCTCATTGCCTTAGCAGTTTACACTGTGACAGAGTATATATATCAAGTGCAATTTGTATGGCATGCTTTGATATTTCTCTGGTATAAAATCGAAAGCTCTATGAATCCTCTGTAATGGAAAAGGAACTTTTGTAACAGCCTCACACTGTGGTCAGCTTTTGCAATATTTACAAAGGAAGAAGGGAAAACCGGTAAGCCTCAAGGAATTCAGGGGATTTTCTTCCCAGATAGGGGGCTGCAGACTCAGAAGTATAGTTAATTAGCAGATTACACACACACACACACACACACACATATGGCCACCAAATTTGAAAAACAACAACAGTTTACAAAAACAACAGTACAAATTTAAATATTGGGGAGAGGGAATTCTTAAGGCAATATCTTGATTCTAGATCTTAATCCTTTTTTTTTAAATGAAAATGCCTGCATATTTCAAATTTGAAGGTTTTTGCACAGCTCTCATTTATAAATACAAGTTTATGCTCTTTCGTAGTTCCACAGTTTTTAATGCATGCTATTGTTCTATATGTAAATGGTTGACTCCTAGACTACACTTCTAATTGGCCCAGTAAAGTAAGAAGTGGATTGGTTCACTTAAAGTAGAAGTGGATTGGTTCACTAGAAACCAATCCAAAGAGCTGCTGAAGCGGCAATTCAAGAGAATGTCAAGCTGGAAGCAGGCAGGCCAGCCTGTATAAAGCTAGCCTGCTGCTGCTGCCAAAGTGTTCCTATTCTGACTGTTGTTGAATAAAGCCTTTTGTTGTTGGAACCCAGGTCTACCTCGTGTGTTTTCGACAAAAAGCGCTGCGACGGAAGGTGGATCGACCTGAACGCGAAACCTGCACGCGGGTGATAAAAGCCCCAGATGCAGCAGAGATTCTGGAAACAACGCACGCCCGCACCCTTCAATCCTACGAGAGGATGTGGGAGTCATATACAGATCGCTTCCAAATGTATCTGGAGAGCAATGCAATGGAGACACTCTCCAAGCACACGCCAAGCGTGCTAGTATCCTCACCCATTGGCAGACCACGGTGTTCAAAACGGCAAAAGCCCTTGCGAACCTCGAACGTTAAGCAACTAACGTGGCCCTGAACTACAAAGAATCCTCAAAGCACACTACGCTCCAGTAGTGTCAAATCTAAAAAGCGGCATGAGTTCTACCGCAGAGACCAAGCGAGAAGGAGACCGTTGCCGATTTCGTGCTGCTCTAAGACAAATAAGTGGGGTGAGTGTAACTCCTGAATATCGACGACAGCGATGAGGGATCCCTGGTGGGCTTAGAGACACCGCACAAAAGTTAAACTAACTAAACAAGCCCAACATCACTGTGACGAAAGCAATCGCGGAAGAGCCATGGCGCCGCAAGCCGCAAAGAAATCGGCGTCACAATGAAGAAAATGAACACAAATGCGAAAAAACGCCCAGCTAGAGAAAGAAAAAGCAGCCTACCACCACCACCCACTTCGAAGAGTCGACGAGAGGAAACCGAAATGGAGCGAGGAAGACGACGAGGTCCACCGTCTTCTCGCAAAATAAAAAAGAGGCGAAAGAAGAAATTGTTGGGAATGCGTTGGCTGCGGAGGAAACCATGCCCGAGCGCCGAATGCAGATATTCTCGATGCTATCTGCAGACTGTAAAAAACGTAGGCACATCGAAAAAGTCTTGCAGAAACAAGAAAAGTACAGGCCCAACGAGACGCAGAAATTCCCCAACACGAGCTGAGCCTAAACTGAGAGAAAGTGCAACAAGAAGAAGCGCAGCCAATACACACCAAACGTCACATAGAAAGCGTCAGACGGAAAGCGGCAAGAAGGTTAAAGTATGTAACAATCCGAAGGGAAGCCCTGTAAGATGGAAGTGGATCCGGGTCCTTCCTTCGATGGTGTCTTGGATACAATTAAAAAACTAGTCCCAGACATCAAATCCAGACAATTGCAAAAACAACCTTTTGACTCTCAAAGACTATCAGGGAAACCGAATTCCTGTAGTTGGCATGGGACAATTTTTGGTCACCTATAAGCAACTATGTCAAAAAGGACTGCTGCTAACCATATCGACGAGACAGACCGAGACCTCCTGGGCATCGAATGGTTTGCACCCTTGGGTATCGGGATACCGGAATCGATTCGAGTACTACAACCGGTTGGGACATGACCTCATCCGCGAATCCAAGACTTTTTGACGGCTCACTGGCAAGTATCGGGGAAACCCCATTTCTTTTAGCCTAGATCCCCAAATACCCCCAAGAAGATTAAAACCAGCGCGAGTCCTTTTGCGCTAAAGGCAAGATAGTAGGAACAACTTGACAAAGCTAATAGCCCAGGTGGTTTGGAACCTGTGGACCATGCCAAATGGGAAACGCCTATTGTTACACCCATAAACCTGACGGGTCCATTAGAATCTGTGGTGACTATAGGCTACCCTGAACCACGCTTTACAACCAAGCGCATACCGGTGCCAGTAAGTCCAACATTGCTTCACTCTCTGGGCAAGGGCAAAGTTTTTGCTAAACTGGACTTGGCACAAGCCTATCAGCAACTCCAGTGGACCCAGAAACAGCAGAAGCACAAAACTATATCACACACAAGGGCGCATCAAATGCCACCGACTCCAATTTGGAGTAAGCGTGCACCGGGCGTTTCCCAAATTTGATGGAACGTCTCCTTAATGGCATACAGGGAGTCATTCCCTATTTCGACGACGTCCTATATCTCGTCCAGAGATGAAACTCAATTAAGAAAAAGACTCACAGAAGTTACTAACAAAATTTAGGGAATCTGGCCTCAAGGTAAAAAGAGAAAAATGATGCCTAATGAAAAAAAGCGTTGAATTCTTGGGCTACTCAATAGACGGTGAGGGCATCTACCCCACAGATAAAAAAATTAAGGCAATCCAAGAAGCACCTGAACCGAGAAACAAAACAGAACTGCAAGCCTTTTTAGGACTATTAATTTTTATCATGTATTTCTGCCTCAAACAAGGCCACTATGAGCTGAACCGTTACACCGCCTCTTAGATAAAAAGGCAAATGGACGTAGGGGTAGCAAAGAAAGGAATGGCTTTCCAAAATATTAAATAAGTTGCTAACGTCAACAAACGTTCTTATCCAATTTAGCAACACACTGCCTTTAAGAGTGACCTGCGACGCTTCACCATTTGGAGTAGGTGCCGTCCTGAGCCACCAACTTCCTGATGGCAAGAAGCACCCGTCGCATATTATCTAGGACTCTGTCAAAGACTAGTGAAATTACAGTCAACTGGACAGCGGAAGCCCTAGCAATAGTCGCTGAGTAAAACGCTTCACGAATATCTGTACGGGCGGGTTTTTCAAATTATAAACGGATCACAAACCACTGATGGGAATTTTGGCGGGAAACAAGCCGACGCCTGAACATACTGTCACCAAAGAATGTCTAGATGGTCAGAGTTCCTTGCAGCCTATTCCTATACTCTGACACATCGCCAGGGAAACAAATTTCCCATGCGACGCTTTGAGAAGAGCACCCTTACCAACCACTGATGAAGACCCGGCACCAGCAATGACATCGCTGCAAATAGAGACTTGCCGATCTACCCATCTCTCCTATATGTCACAAGAGCCACCGCTAAAGACTCGTTGACTGCCCGTGTTCTTGTTGGGTAGCGAAGGCTGGCCGAGACCCAAAAAACTGAGACTTTTAAACCTTTCCGGTCCAGACAGACTGAACTTTCTATTCAAAAGGGGTGTTTGTTTGGGGAATCGGGTGGTCATCCCAACCAAGTTGCAGCCCAGAATACTAGGTTATTGCACGAAGGTCACCCTGAATGGTTAAGATGAAAAGCCTGGCCAGGAGCTATGTGTGGTGGCAGGTATTGATAAGGACATAGAGTATTGGGTAAGCTCTTTGCCACAAATGCCAGGGAATCAGACCGTCCCCACCAAAAGCACCCATCAAGGACTGGGAGACCCCTAGGGACCGTGTCAAGAATTCATATAGACTTCGCGGGTCCAACCAAGGGGCATACCTTTCTGGTTTTGTTGATGCTACTCAAATGGCTTGAATAAAAATCATGCCATCAACGACAACAGAAACGGTAATAAAGAAATTAGACGACTTTTCGCCACCCACGGTCTACCGGACGTTCTTGTCTCGGACAATGGACCACAACTAACAAGCTTTGCAAATTCGAGCAATACCTAGCCTCCCTAGGTATCAGACATACCCTAACCGCGCCGGCCATCCGCTGCAAACGCAGAGCTGAGAGAATAGTCCGGTTTACAAAAAGAAGGGCTAAAAGAATGGACACAGGAGATGTCAACAAAAAGTAAACCGTTTACTCACACTCCAGCACATAACGCCCAATACAATAACTAACAGTCCCCGCGGGAATTACTTTTGGGGCGAAAATTACGATCACACCTTGACAGACTACACCCAAATTTACCCCACAAACCCCCCCTGATTCCTCCACAAGGTTTTAGGCAATTCGAAATAGGCGACTTGGTATACGCAAAGAACTTCACAGGTGAACCGGTATGGGTACCAGGACAAATTACCCAAGTCACAGGCCCCAAATCTACGCTTAACGGTAGACGCATGGCAGGGAGTGGAAGCGGCACATAGACCAGCTTCGCATCCGAATAATAGAGAGACCCACAGACACACAACCAGTCGCCGACAACGCCGACAAATCACAAACCAGGGTGGGGGGGGAAGGCGAGAAGTTAATAAAGAACCGTTTAAAACCGAAACAATGAATTGTACAAGCAAAAAGAGCAAATAAAAGACTCACTGTTTGAAGAGACTTGCGGGAAGAGCCATCGGAAGGACCAGCCAGGCCAGCTCAACCTGCCCAATGGAAACGGGTGGGAGCGGCAAAACCGCGGGCCTAAGCAACTCAGGCGGCGCGTAAATGGCTGGCTCACCTTCCAGACGTTCCAGAGCGAAGATCGGAAGACATGCAGCCCCATCCGAACCGGTCGAAGTTTTCGCTAAGAATGAACCGCGCAAGTCAAATCGAGTCCGGAAAAGCCCCACCTACCTGCGTGACTATGTAACTACGTAGGACTGAACTAAGAGGAGGGGTGTTCTATATGTAAATGGTTGACTCCTAGATACACTTCTGATTGGCCCAGTAAAGTAACGAAGTGGACTGGTTCACTAGGAACCATCCAAAGAGATGCTGAAGGCGGCAAATTCAGCAAGAATGTCATAGGCTGAAACGCAGGCATGGCCAGCCTGTATAGAAAGGCTAGCCTCGGCTGCCTGCCCGAAAGTGTTTCCTATCTGACTGTTGTTGAATAAAGCCTTTTGTTGTTGGAACCCGGTCTACCTCGTGTGTTTTCCGAATAAAACAGCTTTCATAGGAAAAGAGAATTTCAGAAGCAAACTAGCCTCCCTCAAGTTATAATCTATTTTCTCCCCTCCCTACCAGACTTCTAGGGAACCTGGAAAACATTGACAGGGAAATCTTCACCCTTTTCTGGGAATGTCTAAAGGCAAAAATGTGAAAATAAGTGAAGACTGGGAAAGTTCATAATTTGAGCCAAACTGAAGGGTGGGGACAGAAAGTCACTGACTAGCTCCAGGATATAAACCAGGGGTCTCCAGGGCAATTTTAAGACTTATAAACTTCAACTCCCATAATTCCCCAGCCAACATGGCTGGCTGAAGAATTCTGGAAGTTGAAGTCCACAAGTCTTAAAGTTGTCAAGTTTGGAAACCATTGATTTAAACAAAGATAATCTTCATGAAAGAAAGCTAAAGAAAAGTTTCCACAGGCACAACACAGAGTTAAAAAGGCATTAAATTAAAAAAAAGAAAAGAAAAACCCAATACAGTTCTAACTACAGCTAAGGAGCATTGGTCTGAGGCCCCTCCCCTGGAGTCCAGGAAACTCTTTCATAAAAGCTGCCAAAACTCTTCCTGCCCAAACCTGACAAAATCCTCCCCTTTCCCTTGAATGGTGACTAGGCATTGGATGACTCCCATCAGGCATGAAAAGCAGACTTGTGATTTAAAGGACCAGCTAATCCCCAGGGCAACATATATTTAATGTTCTCCTTATTTCCCTAAGAATGGCGAAATGGGAAGGAGAAAATATAATATAATTTGATTATTTTGATTCCAAGTTTTGAATTAAAAAATAGATGAGAAATTAATTTAATTCTATAGGTTATATGCAACATATTTTATCCACAAGAACAATTATATCTTCAAATTATCTATTTAGAAATTACAAAATCAAATGGTGCTTGTAGCCCTCCCTTTGCAATCCTTCATCATTAAAAGAGGAAATATAGAATTTGTTACAGAGATACCCAATTCTATTTTATTTTAGGCAACTCTGGATTTGCCATCTGTTTGTTAATAATGTTAATTATTTTAAGTGAGCCTCAATTAAAGCAAATATATTAATGTGTACAAAATCCTGTCTTATACTGTATAAAAATAGGCAACTCAATTTACTTTTAATTAGTAACCCTTGGATTGAAGCAATCTGATTCGTGCTAAAAAAAAAGGATATTATTTTCTCTTTTTCAAATCAAACTTGAAGCAAATTTTTAACAGAAAAATTTGGATATAAAATGGCTTCAGGATCTGAATTTGATAGAATTATCACAATTTGAATTGTGATAAGAGTGGGATAGCAGAATCATTTCCAGGCTTACATGTATGAGTTTAATCTCATACATTTTCCAAGAAAACATTTTTGCTTTACCACACTAGACAAGTCAGATTCACTTCATATTTTCTTCTATTATCATCTTCATTTAACAACCCAATTATTCCTTGTGAGGTGGCATCTGGGCAACTGAATGGAGCTAGCAGGGTGTTTTAATGACCAGATGCCCTTCCTGTCATCAATGTGGAGTTTTGTTCAGCAGATATATTCTCAGTGTGCAACTTCAAACAGTCACTAAATGAATGGTTGTAAGTTTAAAGCTATCTGTATTCTGTAGGTGGCAAATAAGCAGTAAATATATTTTCAGCTCCCTGCTTTATTTAAAGTAATTAGAATTTTTATTTATTTATTTTAAAGTTGGAGTTACATGCATTCAGAGTATCAGTGACTGTTGGACACCAAACTTCATGCTTCACTTGAGATATGACTATTTGGAACAAGTTTCACATTCACCATTTTGCCTCCAACCACAGATGCACTTATTGAATTTTTTTATTCACATGTAATTTTTCAACTAAACCTCATTAAAATACTGCATAATAGATCAAAAGAAATAGGACTCATCAATGGAAAATAATAAAGGCATGAGAGCTATTGCTGGCACTTGAAGAATGCATGGAAGAGAAGAGAAGATATTCTAGTTCAACACCAATTATGACAATTATGTATGTTTCTCCAGCTATTCAACTGTCAGCATCAAACAGTGTGGCAGTTACCAACACTGTTACTCTTTCAGAATAAAAAGAATGGTAAAGAATGGTTTGAGGACATATTCAAATAAGGTAGCACACTGAATGACTATCCAAATCAAATGTACTCCCTAAATATTGTTTTTATGATTTGATAAAGATAAGGAAAAAAAGGTTAGTTAAGTGCCAACATTATATAATGTCATATAACGATCATATAATGGTGATCATATAAATGTGGCAGATTGAATTTCCTAAATTCAGCCTTCTTAATTCAAGTCCATTTCTTACATTACTAGCAAACCACATGATAAACAGCTTCCATCTGTTCTACATGAAGGGACCTAGAGTACAAATAAACAGTTTTGCATAAACAGTTTTACAATACATGCATTCTCATCCATTTTACAATACATCCATTCAATTCTTGGAAAAACAAAATACCTTTTGTTCCGTCCAGAAAGAAGTGCATGAGACCGGATTCCAACAATAAACTCTTTTATTAAACTCGCTAGGCAATAGTAATGGAACAACAGCCCAAGCTGCGGCAGCCCTTTTTATAGTGGCTTGCCTGCGGCTTGTGGCCAATGACACTGCTTTGACTGTTCCCGCCGTTTGGCGGGTTAACCGGATTGGTTCTCTAACAGGCAATCTGCGAATGGCCTTTTCGGCCAATCAGAATAGTGAACTTGGAGCCTTCCAAGTTCCATACAGAACATCCTTCCCCCCTTGGTTTAGTCCAACATGCGTCACGTAGTCACGTAGGTAGGTGGGGCTTTTATGAGTCCTGGTTGACCTGTGCAGCTCAGTCTCAGCGTGGTCTTCAAGCGGTTCGGACAGGATTGCTGTCTCTCTGGTTCTTCTCCATGGAACCTCCTGGAAGGGTGAGTCAGCCTTGCCGCTCCCGCCTGAGTCTCTCGGGCCGGTTGAGATG
>BHFT01016888.1:0-14261 GCA_004320025.1 Laticauda laticaudata
ATTTACTTGGAAACATTCTTTATCTGAGGTTTGCCATCCAAGATTGGAACATTCCTGCAATTACAACTCTACATGGACACACATTTGGGTAATTCTTTTCCATTCCCAAGATCAGGTCTGGAGTCCTTCACAGCACTTGTACCATCAGAATTACTCTCCCCTCCTATACACAAAGATGGGGCAGGCAATTAGTCAAGCACAAAGTCACTGCCTCTTCCATCACTTGTGAATGGGCTTGGCTTTTCTGCATGACAACTAACCCTGCTATCAACTTTGCCAGAAGCAGAGGTTCCATCATAGTCATTGTCATTGTCTATTAATATCTCTGACAGTCCATGGGGATGGTGTTTGTGTGGCAAGTTTTAAATAGAAATGGAAGACGTGGTGCATGGATCTTCTCCATTCCATTCTCTGAACTCTCTGATTTAAGGTAAGCCCTTTACCAGAATAAGGTATTCTAAATGTCTTATCCTATGTCAATAATCCATAATATATTACATAGCATCTTTCTTCTTATTCATCAGAATTGTTGTGTGCATAAAGGAACAGTTTCAGAACATAAAGTACATAGTTGATTCCTTTAAACAAGGAGGAACTGATGAAATACCAGATGAATTTTCATTGAAGCAGACAATTGCAGATAAAAAACCACTTGGACTAATTTCATTTATAACAATTAATTTTGACCAACTTCTTAGATGGGCAGGAGAGGAAAGTAAAGATGCATCCAATCTTCTATCATAATTTATATTTTTATACTTACTGCATCCTTGGTACAGTCCAACTGTTTCTTTAAGAGATGCAGATTGGCTCTTTCTTCTAGAAAAAGTCAAAAGGCTTGAGGAACAGTAGAGGCAAGAGTTCTGGAGAACAATACAGCATGTGAGGTGGTAGCTAATGGAAAAATGCAGTAGGTTAATATGGGCAAATTCTGCAAGAGCAATGATTCAGAAACAGTGTTCAAAGATTGTGTTCACCTTCACCAATTTCCATAAGATTATGGATGACTAGAGGGTAACAAATGAATACAAATATCCAGTAAGTGAAAAGGGGTCTTTAAAAAGTTGGATACAAATTGAGAATTGTGTTGTATAAACAATCCAAGATCACATGGTTGTGCTTCCTACTCTTAATTTTTATGGAGTGTCTTCTGGAAATGTAATTAAAATTTGTTCTACTTCAAGACTTGTGGTAAGAGAATAGTACTGTATATTGAAACTCATAAGAGAATGCATGTGGCAAATTGGGGAAAACTGGTGCATACCTGGCCGGATATGGAGTGAGGGTCTGCTCTTTGTGCACACCTGCACTAAAATACATCCATTGTTTGAATGCTATTTTATGGTCTACAATGCTTTACTGAAAAAATATTAACACCTTTTACCTGAGAGGAGGAGTCTGGAATAAAAATTGCTAAGCAAGAACCCTCTTCCCCTTTCTGAAGCCTGTAAGGAAATAGCTCTCAAAGCAGAGTCTGAGACATCCATTGGACAAGAAAGAAGTGAGTGGAATCCAGATGCCTAAGTAACATCTGGGATGAAAACATATATTTATGTCTTTCACATTCTGAAATGTTGCTTGGTTTTTAATAGAATAATTCAATGTGTGTCCTTTTTTCAGAAGTTGAGTGAGTGATTTTATGAATTCTACAAAATTAAGGATGAATCAAATACTAAAACTTGGCAAAATGCAGATAATGTTGGATATCCTTCATATTTTTAGGTGCTTGCTATGAATGAAATGTACCTTGCAGAATCAATTCTTATTCCTTCTGTGGAGATCTGATAATACATAGTCCAACTGGGGAAGATCAGATCCACATTTCACATACTTAGCAAACAGCTTCTGTCTATCAAAACATTATAGAACATTTCAGATGTGAGTTTCCTGTAAGGATGGTCTTCTGAAAAAATCAGTATGATATCCGGGTACTTCATTACATATTTGTCTGAAATATTTCATTTATGAATCCAAAGAAGACCACAGGGCAATTATCCAATCCATAGAGCATTACTGTGTATTCAAATTGTCATACCAGGTGTCAACAGTTGTTAAATATTCACAGCTGTCTTCCATTCAGATCAAATTGTAAATCCCATGCAAATCCAATCTAGTGAAAATGCATGCCTTCAGAAGGCAATCCAGGAAACCTGAAATGAGAAGTAGTTTATAGTGGTCTCTAATGATTACAGAATTCAGAAGTCTATAATCAGGCACGACTCTCAAGAACTTATTTTTCCATTTTACAAAGATGTAGCTACAAATGTTGGAGATGTAGTAAGGCAAATGCATCCTTTCTTCAGATTAATTTGATCAATTTAAAATTCCATATCCATAATATATTGTTTAATAAGTGACATTGCCTAATCATAGCCTCTTTTTAATAATTTTTGTAGAGAAGGACATATGTCTGTAATTTGCATAAAAGGTAACTCATTCAATGATATATATAGTTATCTGACATACCACAACGCAGTCCCTTAAGGTAAGAAGCCATGTTTCAACCAGTAGGTGAAAATTAAGAATCATACTCTGGTCTCCACCTTCATACCACATATACAGTGGGACATAGATTTCTAGGAGAATGAAGCAATATTGACTCTGCAAAAGTTTCTAGCACCAAGGTAAGTCTTGTTCCCAGTTACTGTGCTATCTGTATCATGACATTGTGCAGGTTCTTTATTTGTGTTGATGCTGTTATAATATTTTTGAAACTTGTTCTGGAGGTAGCTGAGTGCCTCAAGGACCTGTCACCATATTTTCAGTATAGAAGGCAAGGTCTCACAACTCTCTGATGAAACAGTAATGAGGTTTTCAAGACTATTCCCTGCCATTCAAGGTAGGAAAGATCAAAACACAGACATGGCAGCAACTCCAGGAATGCTTTTTATTATTATATGGTAGAATAACAGAATCTTGAAAGTCTGTCAGAGTGTCTCTCTAGTCTATCTTATATCAAAGTTATTCTGAGTTTCTCAGGCTCTTCTCTTCCTCAAAGTAGAGTAATCTTATGTGAAAGTTCTCCCTGTAACAGCTGCTCATTACTTCCTTGTTCTGAAGGTCAGACTTATATTTCTTCACAAACATTAACACAAAATCTAAAGATACACAGTATAGTTCACTAAAAAGAGTTTGAAATCATGGGGAGGGGGAGTTGTGTGATGTAAGAGTAGAACACTGAGAAGAAAGCAACTATTAAACACACAGCTATAGAGAAGAAGGAAACAGTTACAACTCATGTCTGTTTTTCTGCCTACCTGATAAGCTGATATTTTTAAAGATTTTATTTAGGGTGAAGAATTAGAATTTGTGGGTGCTCATGGATTCCACGTTGGCTGTGGTTTACATAGCAGATAGTGCAAAATACGTTTAATGCAAATGTTTTTAATGCAAAAGGGATTGTATAAAATGCAAATCAAAGTTCTGATGGATGGTTTGTTGATCATGCTTTTGTATGCTTATGTGTGTGCAACAGTATTATCAAGTAACATTACAGTTGGTTTTGCTGGACTTGTGCCTGGTAGGTAGATAGGCCACCTATTTGTTAAAATTGCTAAGTTGAAGTGGTAATGCTTATAGAAGAGTTTAAAAAGAAAGAATTTGTA
Organism: Laticauda laticaudata; assembly: GCA_004320025.1. Lineage (NCBI taxonomy): Eukaryota > Metazoa > Chordata > Lepidosauria > Squamata > Elapidae > Laticauda > Laticauda laticaudata. The sequence continues at coordinate 3,606 of BHFT01016888.1, forward strand.
GCATTTTGTTTGTCTAACTAGCTTATCTTTAGGTGGAGGATGGCACTGATTGGAAGGAATACTTAATAAAAGCTTAAAGCTGATGCTCAAAAGTGTATGTAAAGAATTGCAGAGACTTAGCTAAAGTTACAATCAGGAGTCTTTTTCTAATAATGGATTCTAAGTAATTTTTTATTGGATGAAAATATAGCTGTATGTCCCATGTTTCCTACATACTTTAATGTTTTCAAAAACATTTAAAAATAATCCCTTTAGCAATTTATACAACTAGTTAGGTGACCAGTAGCAGTCAGTATAGACTGCCATTCTTCCTAACATAGTAGTCTGAATTACCATTATATTGTGTGACTGAAACATGTAAGTTCTGACTCACATGAAAAGTATGTCATGAAGTAGCATAATAGGATCAAGATTTAGGTGATGTTAGATGAAGAAGCATTTTGATCTAAATCCTGTGGACCTGAGGGGAAAAGCATGAGGAAAAAAGACTGGGCAAATCAAAGGAAACAAACTAATTTTTCTGTTATCTAATCAAGAAAGAAAGGTTGCCACCGGCAATATCCAGAAGCCCAGTATCTAGTCTTTGCAGAAAAGGCTAAAAAAAAAAAATCAGTCTGTTTATCTACTTTGGTGAGACCACACTTGCAATATTGCATCCAGGTTTAGTTACTACAATATGAAAAAGATAAGAGAGTGCAGAAAAGAGCAACAAAGATGAACCTAGAACTAAGGAGAAACTTCCTGACAATTAGAACAATTAATCAATGGAATGACTTGCCTCCAGAAGTAGTGAATGCTCCAACACTGGAAGTTTTTAAGAAGAGATTGGACATCAATTTGTCTGCAATGGTATACGGTATCCTACTCGATCAGGAGATTGGATTAGAAGACTTCCAAGATCCCTTCCAATTCACTTATACAGTTATTCTATACTATTGTACATTATACACATATGCATACAATCACACAAACACATTTTCCTCTTAAATTAAGAATCTTAGTAGTCTCTTGTATTTAGCTACCTTACCACAAACAAGAAATTTCTCTTACATTTAGCTCAAACTCACTACAAACCTAATGCAAAGATAGATGTTCTGCAAAATCATTATTGTATAATCTTGCTTTGTGTTTCTTCCAATGGTGGGATTCAAAATTTTTTACTACCAGTTCTGTGGGCGTGGTGACTGTGTCTTGGTGGGCGTGGCAAGGGAAGGATGCTGCAAATTCTCCATTCTCACCCCACTCCTGGAAGAAGATTACCACAGGTTCTCTGAACTACTCAAAATTTCTGCTACTGGTTCTCCAGAACTGGTCAGAACCTGCTGAATACCACCTCTGGTTTCTTCCTTTCTTGGCAGTCAAGATTGTATTGTATCCTTTGTTTGTCTTTACCTATTGGAATCAAATAATAATTTAAACCAGGGATGATGTATACACAAAACTCAGGATTTTTTGTAGGTCTTTTTAAGACACACATTTTCCAATGCATTTTCTTCTAAAGTATATGAACTTTTCAATGTATTTTCCATGAAGTATACGTTCTTCAAATCAAAATGGCACCACATTATTCAAAGAGATCCATAATCCAAAGGATAACTGTTCAGATCTGAATATCCAATTAAATTGGTTCACTTAAAAATGAAATTTTCTAACATCCCTATTGTACACATTATTTTGATGGATATCATAGACATGAATAAGCTACTTCTTTGAGCAAAGATAATAGAGTAAGACTTTCTGTGTACAATTTTATACATATCAATAGAAGCAAGTATCTAATATAACTTAAGTCACAAATTATTCATACAGTCAAGTTATGATTGTTGATAATCTTTTTTGCAAACACTTCCTCTGAACAAAATTGAACAGCAGTTTCATTGCAACTTGAACATTCTTCTCTTCGTTAACAACAATGGAATGTCAGCTCACATTCGGAAAAAAAAAAGAGTGCTATAGGCAAGGGTGGGATTCAAATTTTTTAACAACCAGTTCTATTGGTGCGGCTTAGTTGATGGGCGTGGGATGGTGGTTATGTTATTGGCTGGGCATGGTCAACTCAACTCACATCGAGGCACGCATCTCCTTGCCTGGCCTCTCATGACTGTGGGGATGCTGCAACAGTTGGAAATGTGAAAAATAGTCATAAGTTACTTTTTTCAGTGCCATTGTAACTTTGAATGGTCACTCCACACAAGCAAAGTACCAGCAAAGGAGGNTGTAACTTTGAATGGTCACTCCACACAAGCAAAGTACCAGCAAAGGAGGGAAAAAAACCTCCAGAGAAGTTCCTGAGACAGGAAGTCTAGTCCCGCCAAGAATGTAAGAAGGTTAACGGAGAGGCAGTTTCTGTAAGCAACACCAGAATGTTTCCTTCCTGCCTCCCTTACCGGATTAGGCCAGTAATTTCTTCTAACAACTGGTTCTCGAATTGCTTAGAATGTTAACAACTGGTTGTAGCAAATAGATGAGAATTGGTAGAACCCTACCCCTGGCTATAGGCTTTCATTGTATTTCAATCCACCGTGATTCCCTCCCCCCCTTACTTGAAAAACCAAACACATTTTGGGATCATTCTACACCAGCATCAGCACCATTTGCACTCCCCCAAATTTCCCAAAGCAATTTTAAAGCAAGCTCTGATAATCTTCTACCAATTTAGAAACTAAAAGGAAAGATCACTGCCCAAGCCTGAACTGTGACCAGCTGACTCTATCTGAATTCTCCTCTTTTCCACTCCTCCCAAAAGAGAAAGGAAGAAAACAAATTATGCTTTCCTTGAGGCTTTCCCCCCAACCATTATCCAGCACAAATCCATGAAAACCGAGTCTATATTATTCATTCAGAAGGTGCAACAAAATTGTATGCAGATAGGGGAGAGGACTTAGATTGGTGAAAACAACATCACAACATCATAATTCAAGTTCCACCTTTTTCCATGTGTGTTGAAATGTCACAAGCATGGCCAATGGAAGAGATCTGGCAGCAGTAACAATGTCCTCTGGATGCTGTTGTTTTTATGAGATTTATTGCCAAATCAGCATGCAATTGTTTGAAAATTTCAAATGAAATATAATACCTACTAAACTAACTGGCACCCATTTAAAATTCTAAGTAGTCTCAATATCTACAGATATTGTCTAATACAGGCTATTGCTGAATATTTGAATCAACTTTGGGAGATAGAGCAATTGTGTCAAAGAGTCTAGTATTGCTTTGGAGTTAATGGTAGATAAAAATCATAGGTACTCCATTCTAAATCCAGTTCAATACACTGCAGAATTATGCTCGTGCTAGTGTTTATATTTACTTTGCTAATATTCATTTGGCTTCATTTGCTCATTTATATCAACCTATTTATGTTAATGAAAGCAGCCATATTCATTGGGTGGGATTAAGGTAATATAAACGATAAATCCTTGTATCTCAGATTGTAAACCTGTCTCTAATTGAAGATTATTTTATAAATGACATTTTCAAAAATATGATTGCTCACAGCAGCATGGGATTTACTGGATCTAGTCAGAATAGCAAATGTATCAGAAGTGAATGGAACCATCTGTGATTGCATTTCAGTGTAACTTTATACTGCATCCATAGAATGCTCTCCAATACACAATTTAGGAATTTATCACCTTCTGTGTTGGGAAAATATCTTATTTTAACCCAACTTTTGAAAAGTATGATTAACTTGGAAATCTGATCTATTGCAACTTTATTAAAAGTTACAATTAAATAGTTTCAAATTAATATAAACTTAGAAAAATAAAAATAAAAAACAGTGGGAAAATGAAAATATAGAAAAGTAGAAAATAAAAATAAGAATTTTGTAGTAAAGACAAGAACTATAAAAATTACTTCTCTCTTCATCAGAAGTATAAACAATTTTAATAATCTGTCACCTTCTTTCAAAATACAGTCTCTTGTATGGTTTACATATTCCATGGCCTTGGGTCAAGTGTGACTCCTAGCAATTGCTTCTATAGAGCTCTTGGCAGTCTTCATGGAAGAACTTTGCCATGACTTTATTCTGGATGGTTTTTTTTTAACCTTCCCAGTAGGTTTCACTAACCCACTGCCCAGAATCCCCAGGTTGTCCTATATCTACTATTAACCAAAGCCAATATTCCTAAGAAGATTTAGCTTCTAAGGTTGATTAAAGTATGTCACCTTCTACTGTTACAATTTCTTTTTGAATGACTGAACGACCACAGTGAGAGCAGAACATGTAGGAATATAAGTTGCACTTTAGATTTGTTGAAAAGAAAATTCCCTGAATTTATTTTCCAGTTTAATTTCTGCAATGGTACATGATACCAGTTCTGTAAGAAGAATCATGATTCAATTGTGAAGAACATATTTTAATATATATTTTATGCCTTTTTTAAAAAAAGTTATGAAATATTTATTGCTGTAATTCATTTAAACACAATTGTTAAATTGTGTGCAGTTTTATTACTTCAACATTTTGTTCTAATTAATCATTGTTTTGATGTTTTGATTTTTGTTTTGAAAGATTACTTTTAAATTTACGTTTGCTGTTTTGAATGGGATTTTATGTAATATCTTACCCACAAAACTCTTGCTGAAGGACAACTGTTTATTTGAGTAAATTCATTAAGCCATCCGAAGGTATATATGGAAAAATGTTTATATTTGAAATGCTATAATTTAAAATGATGCATGTAGACACTATATTTGGGGAAAGGTTCTTTTGTCTTTATATGGGCAAGGGAACAAGGCTGGTGATAAAGTAGAAATATAGGTATTAGTCCCCATTCTTCTTCCCCTTTGTCCCTTAAATGAATTTCTGTGAGCAGATTCCAATAATGCATAAAGCATTTAAAATTTCTAAACACATTAATAAAACAATAAACTGCAAATAATGCACTCAAACACCATAAACAGAATAGAAACATAAGATCTATCACTCCTGTATCGAAGACCAAAGTCTAGAAAAAACCTCTCACATATGCATTGCACATCAAAAAAGACAGAACAATATATGTTCTGGGAATACAAGTGCTGGCTTTTAATTGTCACATACACTTTATCCTACTTTTTTACTGACAGAAAGTCATTACATATCTTTTCTTTGGAATTTAATGAAGATTTGGCAGTTAGTTTTCTTTATAGTTTATACCAAATACAAATTTAGTAGGTTAAGTTCAGCCTAATCATACTTTAATTTAGAAGAATAATTCTTGGATATATATATAAATTTCTTGGAGATATATATCTGAGGATGGCAGATGAGATTCTCCCGAAACGTCGCTATAATAAAAACACAAATATTAAGACATGGGAAAATACCCGAAGAAGCCTAAATACCATACATATAAATACCCGCAAAAACTTAAGAAAACATGTATTATTTTATTATATAACATATGTATAAAATCCTTGGAATATATGTGTGTGTGTGTGTGTGAGAGAGAGAGAGAGAGATTGTTAGTTCACATAGACCATTGTCTGTTTCCAAAAGAAGAATATTTATATAATATCAGAATAAAGAAACTGCAAAACTTCCTCTCAAGTTATTTTTTCATAATTTAAAAGACTGTGTTACAATTATAAATGTTAATGTTGACTTTTAATTAGCTAAAACATTTTTAAAGAAATCAGCATTAACTATATAGTCCTGTAACAGTTTTAACCAAATGCAAATTTATCTTATGTGTTTGGGATCTACTTAGTAATGCCTGTAAAATAGTGCATACACATGTTACTTGCCAAGTACTAAAAGTAGCATTTTTTTTTATAAATTAAAAGTAGAGAGGTATAAACTCCCTAACTTGGATATTTGTGGTATCCCTGCCTTACTGAAAACTTGCCTTTTCCAATATGTTTAATATTTCTTAAGGAAAGTAAATTAAAGAATAATTTCCAACTTAAGGACAACAGTGCCTCTTTAAGGGAACTATCTTTTTCAGAATATCAATGGGGAAAAGAGTGACAAGAATGACTTGAGCATACATGTCAGGAGAAGGGGTCAGCTCTTGGCAGTAAGTTGTTAATTCACATCCATTAATGAAATTTATCCTTCTTACTGTTTCTTCTCTTTCTCTCTCCTTCTCTCTCTTTAAATAAAAAGTGCTTTTTAAATGAGAGAGAACATCATGGACTTTTCACAGTAGCTGAGAAGGGCCACAGGGGTAGGCCGAGGTAAGAGATGACAATCTTCAGGTGATTAAGGAGACTCAAAGGCTAGATAGACCTACAAAATGAATAACTATGGACCCAGAACCATGCCATAAGGCTCAATGGTTTGTGATTTGCAAGTTGATAAGACAAGAAGATTAATAATGCTGCATGATAATGGCTGCTCCCTCTCAGCTGGGGAGATGGTAATGATCTGATATTGCTGGAGGAACAGTTCAGTGGGCTGCAGAAAGGAGGGTGCAGATTCACTCATCCCAATTGGCCCCCAGGATATAGAGATTTTGAAAAATGGGAATGCGGCTACAATTTTAATTAGATATAAAGTTTTTAATAATTTTGCTGAAATGAGGACTTCAAAGAACATATTTTGCAGCATTCAGGCCCATAACTCCTGAGTGACAGTTTTGGTTAATTTGCAAGTTTTCAGATCAAACTTTGCCCCTGGCACCATGCTGAGGGTAAAGTAAAATGTCAATTTCTTTCCTCAGTGATCTCGAGCATCTTATTTAGGCAGGTGTGCTGAATTCTCTTATTCTGTAGATGTTAGTGGAACAAAACTACTCATTAAAATATATGCTTTGGCTTTTTTTAAGAGAGAGAAAAAGAAGGAAAAATTAGCTACATAAATAAAATCAGGAATAATAAAGGGAATCAATCAGTAAGAAAAATGTACAGCAATATACAACATTAAATTTTAAAGAAGAATCAGGATAATATTACATATGAAATGTGATTAAATGTTAGTATAGTATTATATTGGCATTGCATATTATTATCAAGGAATGTTTAATTTAGTCCCTTTTTACAAAAATTACAGACAGTTGTGCAAAAGCGGGAGGGGGGTTGGTGTCCCTTGTTTCAGGCCACTTTTCCCCCTGTTGAATTGACATATATTGTAGATTTGTGATTCAGATTTATGGTCTTGAATTAATTCCATTTGGTATCAGAAGTGCATTCATTTTTTTTTGGCAAGCTCTATTCTGCAGGTACTAATAAGAGAGAAGATATTGTCACTTAGTTGAGAGCTGTGGCTCAGCTTCTGCTTCTACCCTTTTCTATTCCAGTCCTACTTCCAACTCTTCCAGAAGTTACAGGGAAGAAAAAAACAGACTGATAGTTTAAACAAGAATCCTCTTGTGCAAAGCACATTAAAACAGAATGGTGGAAGTGGTGATATAATATATAAGTAAACACAGCAAATTGGCAAAAATAAGTTGCTTGTCATATCCCACATATGTTTTCTTTGTTGGAGGCACCATCTTGTTTGCTCTCCTTCCCTCCTCCCTTGCATCCTATAGTAACTGTAGTATTCCTTTGTTTTCAATGAGCTTCCGCTGTCAGAGAAATCCCCGTGCACCATCAAGTTCCCTGAGCATAAGGACCAGCTCTGCAAATTGTATTCAAGGTCACATCATGGGATTTTCTTATGTCTATTTGGTGACAATGTTGAAATGCAGGAACAATAGAACTTGACTGTTCAAACTTATCATCGTATTTACAGGCAGGCATGTGTAAGTTTGGATCATTTGAAGTAGTAATGTTAAAAGCAACCTGAAATGAAGGTGGACAGCCAGCTTCATCTGTGATTTGTGCCCAGTCTATGCTGAATGTCAGAATCACTCCAAAGGAATATTTAAGCAGAATCATCAAGTAAAAGAATGCAAGTAAAAATATTCACATGAAAAGTATGCACAGAAGGGGACTGTGTCTTTTATTCCAAACTATGACATTCTTATCCTCTGTGGAAAAGCAGCTAGTAGTATATGGTTATTAGACACTTCGTGTTGCTTCTAATATCTTTGAGCTAGAAATATCTTAGGACACCACAGCATGTCATCTTCTCCTTTAGAGTAAAGGTCTTTCAGTCCTAACCATCTAGAAAATGTCTACATATTTCCTGACTTTTTGGGGGGAGATACCTTACTACAAAGTGATGAATATGCTAAGACAAATAATTTATTCAGGCATGCTTTGTGTGTGATGCTTTTTTCTGTGACACTGAGATTTTCTAAATAGAGAAAATAGTTTTCAAAGTAGGCAGATGTTAGTGCATTTCTTCAATATATATCTTCTGTGTGCTTTGAACTACATTTAACAAAAAATGTAAGAATTGAGGAAGATATAATCAAACTTACTGAAGGATACCAGATTGGAAAAACAGAAACGGTATGTAAAGAAGGCACATTTCAATACAAGTAGTCCTCATCTGGGGCACAATAGCTCAGCAGTTAAAGACACTGAGCTTGTCACTGGAGAGTTGACAGCCCGAGTTCAAGATTCAAGCTCCATGCAACAGAATGAGCTCCTGTTACTTTCCCCATCTCCTGGCCACCTAGCCCACCTGGAAAGCACACAAATGCAAGTAGATTAATAAGTATCACTTCCATGGGTGGGTGACAGTGTTCCGCCACATGACCATGGAAATTGTCTTCAGATAATGCTGGCTCCCTTGGCCAAGAAACAGAGATGAGCATTGTGCCCAAGAGTCGGACGGAAGTGCAGGGAAACTTTACCTTTACCTTAGCAATTATTCAAAGTTATGACGGAACCCTCAAAAGCTATGTTTGACCCAGTTATGGAGTTCCAATAATTGTGCATATACACCCATGGTCACATAACCACATTTCAGACACTTGACAACCAATTCATTTTAACAGCTGATTTCAGTGTTCCGCAATCATGACCATGATTTACTGTTTTGGGTGGGTTTCTGGAAAAAAAAAAACCTATCTGAATACATTACATTCCTTTTTATATAATTGCTTTCATCATGCACAATTGGACAGAGTTGGCATGTTCTGCATCCTATCAATTAAATAATGTCATCTGATGGGACCCAGAAGTGGACTTGTTTCTCAGTATCTTGTCTTCTGGAAGATTACCTTTACCCATATTATGACTATCTTTGAAAAATCTTGAAAACTGACTTTCCCCCAAGGCCTTGGTTTGATGGTAAGCCTTTTACATAATTTTACATGTTCAGTCTGAATCGTTTCCCATTTTTTCCTGTTTATTAGTTAGGGGCATTTTTTGGCATTTTTAATTGTAGAGTACTGTTAGATTATTCTTTTTGCTTTGCTTTTGTTCTGGTCCTTGATGAAATAAAGAATTAAATGATATTTATTTCTTTATGATTGCAAAATCTTTATTTTCTCATAAACAGAAATATTTTCATTTAATTGTGATTTTAATCTTTGTGTTTATTTAAAAGACAAGAAGAGAGAGAGGGGGGAGGCAGGGAGGGAGACGGAAAGAGAGCGCTCTTCATATGTAATGGGAGTTGGTTCCCAACAGAAGGAAGGAACAACCATTCTAGAAAAGAGACATCATCAAATAACTCTAAAAAAGTCACATCAACAAAAATACCTGAGATAAGCAGAAAAGCACTCTAGATTGCACCTCCCACAAAAGGAAAGCAAGTGTTGGTGATAGTAGATTCTATTCTCAAAGGAATATTATCACCATCTGCACTCCAGACATACAGTCTATGGAGGGATGTTGTTTCCCTGAAGCAAAATTCAAGGATTAGCCTCGGTGGCACAGTGGTTAGAATGCAGTATGGCAAGCTAATTCAGCTGCCTGCTGGCTGCCTGCAATTTGACAGTTCGAATCCCACCAGGCTCAAGGTTGACTCAGCCTTCCATCCTTCAGAGGTGGGTAAAATGGGGACCCAAAATTGTTGGGGGCAATATACCAACTCTTTAAATCGCTTAGAGAGGGCTGGAAAGCACAAAGAAGTGGTATATAAGTTTAGGTGATATTGCTATTGCTATATGGCTGAGAACCAAACCAAAATAATTCTGCCCACAGATTACAGCCCTTTTTCTCCTTCACATCGGGATGAATGATACAACAAAGTACCCGAGTCCAATATTGAGAGATTATTAGCAACTGGGCAATAAACTTAAGGATCTAGGAGCACAAGTAGCGTTCTCATCAGTACTCCCAGCAAACAGTACTCAACATCCATTAAGGGAAAAAGGAATCTTAGAAATAAACCATTGGCTAAAGGGTTGGTGTTGCCAAGAAAACTTTGGTTTCCTGGATAATGACTGCATTACCTAAAAGGACTCTTGGAAAGGGATGGACTATATGTAAGATATGGGATAGATTGGAGAGGCAGGACAATGGTAGAAGGAAAAGGATTTCTTTATTTAGCTCTGAACAAAAGACTGCAGCCCAGTATGCCTGCTGTTCTTTTTACAGGCTTTTGTTCACAATTTTAGGCTATTCATTTTCTCACCTCAAAAATGAACCAACGGGAGAAGTCTGACATCACTGACTTTTCTGCATTGAATATTTAACACCTCTCCCCTTCTTGAAGAAACATTCATCCAATCAGGTCTCACTCACAGACATAATCACAAAAGTAGGAGGGATTCCTGTGTGTGCAACTGGATCTTCGCAATTCAACCCCCCCCAGCAGTGGCAACCTGACTAGTTGGGTCTGTTGTCCCAGAGCCAGCCTCAGGGTTTTTCAGAGGCGGGGCTGGCTTC
>BHFT01016890.1:0-23642 GCA_004320025.1 Laticauda laticaudata
TTTCCTACACTTTGTTTTTTTTCTATCGCAAAATGTAATCTATTTTGTGAATAGCCCTTGTATTAAAAGGCCAGTGTTCAATATTGGGGGAGATAGATTAATAGAACGGTTTAAAATAGATCCTGGTCTACTTCTTACAAAAACAGAAAATGAAATGCTCCAAACAAACCACAAGATGGCACTGATTCATTTGTTTTTTGGGCAAGTATCTATAGAAAGTATCTGGAGAGGTATCAAATAATTATTACATTTTTTAAAAAAAGTATTTGTACACAGCTAGAAGTTAGAATAAAAAATGCAACTGAACACTCAAGTTCATAAGTTGTAAAAAATAAAAGACAGGAGACGAAAATCAAAATCAAATTCTTAGTATGAATTCCTTTCTTCAACTGTTAACTATTTCAAAAAACAACATCCCCTCACCAAAATATTCTTGAAGAAATATCCATTAAAAACAAAACAAAACCCCAAAACTCCTCCAGCTGCTCAGAGTATTCTAACTGTTTGTCAAAGAAAAGGCCTCATTCCTTGTCTAGTTTCTTTCCAAAAACTTCTGAGTTTGGATCTTTATTATAAAACCACCATGCATTTCCTATCTTCAGCCAGGGAGATGGGCCCTGAGGTCTCACACCCTATATATGCAGTCAAGCATCCCTTTCTAATGGATATGTGCATTTGACAGTCTGGTATAAGGGGTGTGCAGTAGGCAATATTCACTTCACCATATCAACCTTAGAAGAAGAAATTTGAATTTTCATTATTCAGGTCTCTCAATTAAACACTCTGTTATTATTGTTGCTTTCTTTAATTCTGCCAGGCTTATATCCATGGGAAGTGGGAAACTGACTGTCCTTTTGGGCTCTTTTGCTAAAATTAATTTCTAAAATTGCAGTTGTGTTTATGTAAACAGAAATATCTGGTACTAATTTCAGAGTTGTTAATATGTCATGATTTTACGCTATTGGTTATACTGCCCACAAAGGTAGGTTTTGTAATCGTTAAACAATAGGAAAAACATAGATGAAAAGAAATGGGTTGCATTAAGTAATCAAATGAATTTAGAGAGAATGGTTAGCATGTGCACCATTTATCTGTTTCCAAACAAAACCGAGTCTAGGAAAAGAGCTTTTGATCCCATTTGTTTGAGTGAGGCTAAACCTCACCTCTGAGAAGGTGCATGTGGGGGGTATTGGTAGCAGATAAAATTTTGAAGATGAGTTACATGCATCCTCTTTGTATGTATAGAAGGTTTGTTCGGGAATAAAGATTGGCTTTGCTTGGGGAAGAAAGAATAAATACAAGAGTAATGAATCTTTCTCTCAGGAAATGATGAAAGGTCCAGGCCTGCTGGGAACATTTTCCATGTCTCAGGCTTTTTGGATTAAAACAACAAAGCAGCTGTGTCACTGCAATTTCAAACCTTAACATGACAAACTCTGTAGTGGGAGCATAAAGGCCAACTTAATCTTCCTGTGGTGTGTTGAAGCATTTTATTGTAGCACAGAGTATGATCAACAGTTTACAACTGAAGTGCCCAACTTGACAACTCATGGACTTCAAATCCCAGAATTCCCCAGCCAGACATGGTTTACCTATAACATTAAACCGTGAATTATGGTTTCCAAACTGGTGGCTGAATCAAAACCAAGAAGACCATTGTATGGCTTAGCATAGTGTTTAGGTCTAGATTATGCATGCAGGTAGGTTCCTCTGGTACCGTTAAGTGTTCTTGCTTTCTGGAGGCAAGCACTTAATTTTTTGTTAGGCCCCTGAGACTTATTTTTAAAGGATGGATTTTATGTCAAACCATAGTTCATCTAGATCAGGGGTGTCAAACTTGTGTCATCCTGGCAGTGGCACATCATGTATTGTGATTTCCCCCCCTTCACTAAACTGGATATGGGCGTGGCCACCGTGTGATGCATCTGGCCCGCAGGCTGCAAGTTTGACACCCCTGACCGAGATCATACTTTTGAAGGCTAAGGGAGTCAGTTCCACTGGCTAGGTTTTGGCTAGCTCTTTTCATGCATGCTTCTCACCGTTCTGGAACTAATACTTGTCAGGTGCAAAAAATCAAGTCCCTACATGATGATCCAATTAAAGTGATTTATCACTAAAAACCTATGCTCAAGATTCAACTATCAGCGCCTGCTAGAAATTAGATAAGGGTTAATGGAATTCAAGAGAAGTTGGTCTTAGTCCACTTTTGGCTACAAAGAGATTCTAGACTGATCACTGTTTTAACTCTGCCCCCAGGTTCTGCCACTTCTTCTCCTACAATATTACTACCACAGTTTATTGCTTGTGTCTGTCCCAAGTTTATTAATAGGTCTTTGGGGATGATTTGAATTAATTCATTTGTAGAGGACAACCTCCATTTGTACTGAGGAGCAATTTTACTTATCAGTACTGAGAAGCTCTTGACAAGGGAGATTTTATTTTTAAAATCTTTTATTTTATCTTATTTTATCTTTTTTTATTTTATCTTTTATCTTTTATTTTATTTTATATTTTATTTTATCTTTTATTTTTTAAAAAAATAAAGGCACCTGGATAATAACACAGAAAATTAAAAAGAAAGTGGTAAAGGGGCATGATGACTTTTAAGGCCAAATGAAGATGCAATTGTGTTAGATTTCATGATCTCCATCCATTTGTCCAGTCTGCAGTACATTGCTGGGATATCTTTTTAAATGTGAATAATTTGTGTTATATGTTCATATGCAGCTCCTTATAAAATGCAGATTGGACTGGAAAGGTCAAAACATTGATGAATAGATTTTATCATTTTCTTACATTCTTGGTATTTTTCTGCCTTCCATAACTTATAATAAATCTGCTTGAGATGCAAATGCATACAGCATGTGGAAATAGGGAGGCAAACAGAGAATCAGCTTGCAATTTTCTTTCTGCTTAGAAGTTGTAATATCTGTGTGATTATAAGGGCAGCTAGAAATACTTCAGGCTGTTTTAAAAAAGAAGAGGACAAGGAGAGATTATGTGCAAGGCATAAGAAAATACATTAACTGCATAATTGCACATATAAACTTTGTGTGTTTTTTAAAAATAGCATCCATGAGGTCTTGCTGTGTGTGTTTCCATTAATCTGCATGACGACACTTAATTTAGAATTTGCAGGACGGATACCAAAGAAGGAGAGTGCCAAAAGAGATGCCTGGACTTTTAATACATCTTTTAAAAGTTTTAATAAGAAATTGTCCTTAAATATGTTACAGTGTCAAAAGGATATAAACCCAATCAGTTGGGTGAGCCCTAACAGCACGGAAGTTTCATGTTTTGGAACTTGACTAAAAGGGAGCTGGGAAAAACAGGCTTGTAATCCTTTTCCCCATTCCTCCGTCCTAATTATCACCTCTGGGATAATTAGCAGAGGAAAACCACTGGTTTTATCTATATCCATTGGAGAAGAAGGGATTACAAGACAGTAAGCAAGAAGAGTTTGTAAAATGGGACAAAACTCACTTTGCAACAGAAATTTGGGATTTAGTTGTGGTCATAAGTCAAGGACTACCTGTGCCTTAAAATGAACATCTTGTTCTCAGCAAGTGTCACCTGCTTCCTGCTTAGGATACAAGAGGAAGCTTTTAGGATGGGACTAATTAGGATTGTGCCAATTTCTCGATAGCACAAACTGGCCCTGGGTATTGATTAACTGATCAAGGTTGCAGAGCTGAGTTAAGTTGTGGTTAGCACCTTTAAAAGAAGTGCAGCCAGTGCAACAAAGAAAAGAGTAGTTTAAGAAAGAGAGAGCTTGTCCAAGCAATTTATGCCCTCAGAAATTCTGCAAAGGGGACAGGGAGGGGAGGAATATATGAAATATGAGGGAGGCAGTCAGGCACAGGACACAGTCTTAACAGTATGTTATTTTCCTGATGAATTTTCCCGTAGTATAAAGTTGTTGAGGATGAATTTAACAACTTGAGTAGACTGAAATATTTAAAGATTAAATAGAAAGATTTCCTCTGTGGGTAAGAGTGTCTAAAGGAGCAATATAGACTGGGTGCAAACAAGGGCGCAAATTAGCTTCACTACCATCACTCACGTTAACTGAACAGCTTGCAACATTTTGGCTTCCATTTTTGTTTTGTATATCTGGAAACCAGCAGGCACACTGAGTTGTGGAAAATGCCTCATAGATTAAACTTGATATCTGCCTCCAGAGGAAGGGCCTGTGTGGAACCGGGAGAAGCCTGGTTTCCAAGATAATTTCAATTCACTTGAGACCCTATTCCAGGGGTGCAATTCAACCGGTATAACAACCGGTTCAGTGAGTGTGTGCTTTGCACGTACACAACAAATGCGTGCTCTATGTTTAAAAAAGCTAATACTTACCTTCAACTGCAGCTAAAGAAAAACAGCTGAAAACTGCTCTGCCGGGCGAATCAGCTGTGCTCTAACAAAAAGAGATAAAGCACAGGAAAGAGCAGGGGCAGGTGGGCAGACCCACATGCTCATCGGAGCGAACCATTTTGGAGCCAGCTGATCATTGGAACAAGGGGTTAGAGTAGAAAGATTTTAAAAGTAGGAGGAATTAAAATGTTCTTCTTTATTTTCTTACATTTTTCTTTTTCCCCCAGAATTTCCCCTCAAGATAGAGGCTAAGATCCAGTAGCATTATATAGTTGTGTGGGAGTTTTCCCCTTTTCCTCCAACGACCATTATTCTTTCACTGGCAGTGAACTGTTTTCTGTTCTCAGAAGTACATATTTAGCCCTAGCTTGCATCTGCTGGATGTGGGAGACAGAGACAAGCTAAGAGTTTGTAAGTGTGTACTTCAGTCTAAGTAGGAAAAAGTAGTTGGGTAAAGTTGGAGGTCTTTTCAGAAAATGCATCTTCCCTGTTTTTGTGATTATAGAAAAATCAAAATTAGTCGCTGATTTAGAGGCTTGGGCTGTGTTACTGGCTACTGCTAGTTCTTATGTGATAACCAACAGTTTGACAATTGAAAACATTGAGCCACCTTACTCACACATTCACAAAGTAGTGTCATAAAAAAGCCACATTAGCATGGTTCCTAACAACTCAGTGATCTTAACCCCATCAGCCTGTGTTAGAAAAACAAGTATTGACAGCTTCAGATACAGATAATCAGAGTTGGAAGGGACCTTGTAGGTCATCTAGTCCAACCCCTCGCCCAAGCTTCATCTTAGTAAGGCCCTTCCTTCAAAGGCAGAGAAAATATTCCTTGGCACTCCACTTTCTTTCTCATCTTTCGGTGTTGTAGCTTAATGAAAGCAAATTGAATAAGAGAATGCTTGGAAAATTGTGGCCATTGGTGATTCTCATCTGTAGACAAAATCCTCATTAGATAATGTAAGAGACAAACCAATACTGTGTGGTGCGAGCATCCTCTCCCACGTCCAGGAAATAAGCTATTTTCACTTTTGCCTTTGCTATTCTTGTAATCAGTTTAATAAGTAGGTTCGCCTTGAATTGCTGAAAAGCCTGACAGGGACGTGGTGGCTCAGTGGCTAAGTCGCTGAGCTTGTCAATCAGAAAGATTGTCATGTCAGTTCAGCGGTTTGAATCCCTAGCACCATGTAAAGGAGTGAGCTCCCGTTACTTATCTCAGCTTCTGCCAACCTAGCAGTTCGAAAGCATATAAAAATGCAAGTCGAAAAATAGGGACTACTTTGGTGGGAAGGTAACAGTGTTCCGTGCGCCTTCAGTCATGCCGGCCACATGACCACGGAGACATCTTCAAACAGCGCTGGCTCTTTGTCTTTGTAACAGAAATGAGTACCGCCNATGCCGGCCACATGACCACGGAGACATCTTCGAACAGCGCTGGCTCTTTGTCTTTGTAACAGAAATGAGTACCGCCCCCTAGAGCCAGAAACAACTAGCACGTAAGTGTGACCAGTAAATATATGCGGAGATGAGCACTGCCTCCTTTACCTTTATCTAAAATCTGATAATTTTTTGTAGCTTGCTTTTTAAACTAAGGCATTGGATGGAGAAAATGGAGTGAAATTCCACTTCAGCAAGTAGTCTTTATTCTGACTTAAATAATTTTCTAAGTCTCTTAGATCTTTGGGGATAAGAGCAATCCAATACACTGTAACTATTAACACATAAATACAAGTAGCTGACTCTTGATGGGGCTATCAAAGCAACAACAAAGACAGCTCAGATGAAGAAAGAAACCCTAGCCCATTGTCTCATTGCTTGAATGGAGATACTGGCCACAGGTGATCCAGTGAGGTCCATAGTAAAATGAGATTTTTAAGCTTGGCCTTCCCAGTCCTAGACCAGTGACTTACTCATCACACTTTCATGCCTCTTTTCAATGTTGCCTTTGTCCTTTTGTTAGGTTAGGAGAGTACCGGGTTCTAGTGGCCATCTCCATAAGACAGAAGATGGGGACTGGGAATGGAGTGATGATGAAATGGATGAGAAGAGTGAAGAAGGCAAGGCCGCTTTTTTCCAAGAAAAGGTAATTTTTGGGAAACTGCATGGCACCTCAAGTAAACATTCATTATTTTGTTACTCAGCTGGTAACTAATTAATTATTATGTTTGCCTTGTAGTCACGAAGAGTAAAAGAAGAAGATGCAGAGGTAAATGGTTAATTTCTTTCCCCTTGTGAGTAGGAGTGTGTGTTTATTGAATTTTGCTCTGTATTTACATGAGAATGTGAATATTAGAATGGTAATTTTCAGTAATATTTTACCATTTGAAGTTCAGCATCTTTTTTGTATTTTCAGCAAGTTGTAGATTTCAGTTTTTAAAAACCCATACTGCTTTTCCATAATAACTAGAATCTGAGGCACAATTCATTGATGCATAATGTGACAGTATTAGTTTAATAAGATTGCATGCATTCGTTTTTGTATGCTACTTTTAAATAACTCCATATGTGTAAGTGTATAGTCTGTTGTTAAACTTGAATTATAAATCCAATATTTAGCAGTTGGATTTTTTGCTATTCAGAATTTATTAAGGTTCTTTGTAATTTAGTACTTTGTCCAGAGAATTTGTGCTCTTGAGTCAATTTGAAGTGTGATGACAAATGAATAAAGACTTAATGTTTCCTTCCCCTTTTCTTTCTGTGCTCACTTAATCTGCAGAAAAGGGTTTGAGGACAGACAGAATTTCAGTGACACATAAGACTTCTATTCTCACAAATTTATTATACAGGATTAACAGGTTTTATTTCATGGAAATACAGCATCAAATCTTGTTTGAAATCCTGCTTGCTATTTTTTTTATTCCTGTTTTTTACTATTTTGCATTGTGGATATATTAAGTAATATATTTTGTGCCATCTTCTAAAGATTTAAACTCTTCTTAACAGATTTCCATGTATTCCAGCAATATCCCTGACCAAATACAGAACCTGTCTATAAAAGGTTCTCAGGTATTGTTACTATTAACATGAGATATTATGCATAGCTTTGTTGGTTAGTTCAAAGTTCCCCAACATGTCCAGCTTTGTGGACTGGCGGGGGGAGGGTCAATGGTTGGTTCCATGCAAGTAGCCAGAAAGCAGGCGCATGTATCGCAGCTCCATTTGTGCGGGTGGTGTGCACATGTGCCTGCCACTCACTTAAATGGAGCACATGCAGGCATGCTCGTCTGCTGCTGATGTGAGGATGTGTGTGTATGCGTTCATTGGCCAATTATGCAGCCCGGTTGCAAACCCATCATGGCCCACAGGTTTGGGACCCCTGAGTTCATTTGCCCTCAAATTGTGTGCTCTAGTAGATACAGACTTAGACTAAAGTAGTGCTTGTAATAGCTTCTTTGTCATTCATTACACATTCACAAACTGATTTAAAGATTGGCTGGGTTCTCATATTATGTGTCTATTTACTCATGGCTTGTTCAACAGGCCACAGTGATCTGGTTCATACAGTGTTCAGCCCTGAATCATTGATGACCAGCGGTAATGATTAAATCATGTATGGTATTCAGCTTTGTTCGGGTATTTTCCCACGTCATTATAATTGTGCTTTTAAAGTTGTGGCAATGTTTCAGCAGAATCTCATCTGCCATCATCAGGCTTCTGTATTGAGTTCGTCTGTGAGTCAGACTTTCACAGCCGTTTCTGTTTTAAATTTGGGGCTAGCCTACTGCTGTGCCAGAATGTTTTTTTCTCATCCGATTGGCTGGGAGTCTTGGTCTGTGTTTATTGGTTCTGGAGTTTGCTGTTTCTGCTTGATTGGTGTTTCTAATATCTTCTGTCTGTTTTGTAGCTTTTTTTTTTTTTGTCTTGATTGGTTGGCAACATTGTGTTTCCTGTATTGGAGGTTTTTAGTGCAGCTTTGCTCCAAGTAAATGGACGGCTATCATTTATTAGGAAGCTAGGTTTCATCTGGGTGCCTGGTTGGGGGTGTGTTTGGGCTGGAGGTATTGGGGGGGGGGGTTTCTGTTTGTGCCGGTGTTTGCTTGTGATGTGGAGATTTTTGTGTTTTTGAGTGCAGGCTTTCCAAATAATTGACAGTCTAGTTGAGTCATCTCTTCTATTCATGCTTTCAGGGTCTTTTCCAATCTCTATGGCTTCTCTATGAAATTCTTCAAGAATAACTACCTGCCTGGATGAACACAAAAATGCAGTTAAAAAACTGGAACACACTTCCTCACTAGTCCAACACATAAAGCCACAGGTCATATATATATATATATATAAAATTAATAAATATATGTATATTTTAGTATATGTATATGTATTTATATGTATATGATTGTATATGTATATGATAAGTATATTATATCACACACATACACACGTATGTATGTATGTTAAGTTTTCACGGGTATTTATATGGTATGCATGGTATGATATTCAGCTTTGTTCGGGTATTTTCCATGTAATTATAGTTGTTGCCATATAGATAAGATAGATAGATAGATAGAGAGAGAGAGAGAGAGAGAGAGAGAGAGAGAGAGAGAGAGAGAGAGAGAGAGAGAGAGAGAGATTTGTTTTTTTAAGTTTTTGCGGGTACTTACATGGTGTCTGTAAGCTTCCCACGTATGATCTCAATACAGAAGCCTGATGATGGCAGATGAGATTCTGCCGAAACGTTGCTACAACTTTAAAAGCACAACTACAATGACGTGGGATAAATACCTGAAGGAAGCTGAACAGCATACATGTAAGTACCGCGAAAACTTAAAACACACACACACACATAGATATATATATGTGTTAGCTTCCTTGGTATTTTCCCACGTCATTGTAGTTGTGCTTTTAAGTTGTAAGCAACGTTTCGGCAGAATCTCATCTGCGCATCATACAGGCTTCTGTATTGAGTCGTATGGGGTCAGGCATTATCACAGCCGTACTTTAATTTGAGGCTAGCCTTACTGTTGTCTCCACGATGGTTTTTCTACATCCTGATTGGTTGGTAGTCCTTGGTCTGTGTTTACTGGTCTTGGAGCTTTGTTTGTTTCTGGTTCTTCTTTCTGTTGTCGCTTTGATTGGTGCTGGCAACATTGTGTTCCTGTGTTGGAGGCTTTAAGTGCAGCTTGGCTTCGTGTGAAAGGATGGCTATTATCTATAAGAGCTAGGTTTCATCTGGGTGCCTGGTGGGGTGTGTTTGGTGGAGGTATCAAGGGGGGATAGTCTGTTTGTGCCCAGGTGTTTGCCTGGCTTGAAGTGGTGTGGAGATCTTTCTATTGAGCAGTGAGGATTCCAAATGATTAACAGTCTGGTGGAATCATCTCTTCTGTTCATGCTTTTCGGTCTTTTTGTCCAGTCTCTATGGCTTCTCTTTTGTTTGGATGATTCTTGTGACTGGGGTTTCTATTGTGGGCCTAGGGTTTTGGCCATTGTAAGTATATGATGTTGTGACCTGTGGTTTTTCATGTGTTGGCGAGTGAGAGTGTGTTCCACTTTTTTTTGCAATTTTTGACTGTGTTATCCAGGCGATTGCCGTACTTATTCTCTATTGGTCTGTCCAATGTATGTGGGGGCATGATGCACAGGGATTCGTATATGCCTTGGTTTTCCAGGTCCAAATTTTTATCTTTGGGGTTTCTAAGGATGGTCTTATTTTTTAGTCTGTCTTTGAAAGGCACGTCTTGATGGTGATTCCTGTGTAGTATCTTACTGATTTTCTTCTGTAGTACTTTTATGTAGGGCAGCGACAGCTATTCCATAGGTCTATGGAGGAACAGGAATATTATGGACTGAATATCCTACCAGCTGCAGAGACAACAATCAACAGCAACCTCGCTTCAGAATTAACATTTCATCACAGCACAGCAGCTACTGAAACGTATCCTTGAAAAGAACTGAAATGGCCCTACTCAGGGAACGAGGTCACAGTAAGAGATTTCGCAAATTGGACAGGTTTAACAAAGATTTGCTAGTATACACCTGGAATTGAGCAGCAAAAATTCCACCCTCTACTTTGGGATAAGATAAAACAACTTCACAACCTTGGGAGCTGAAACTGAAACCACTTGCAAAAATGAAAACTCTTGAAAGAAAACTTAATGAAATTCAGAACATGACAACAAACCTCCAAACACTCAAACAAACACTCTGAAACAAATTTTACATAACGTTTCCAACAGTAGACTCACCAAAACAGAAAGACATTGTCCTAACAAGATCAATTATGCCATCAGCACCCAAAAAAATCCCCACAGAAATCCATCATATATGCAGTAGAATCCATCATATGTGCATTCAGAATTCCAGCCTAACCAAATTAATACAGATGAAGCTGACAGAATAAGACACCAGAGTTATAAACATCACTCTATGCAAAGCAAACCCCAAAACGCAACTTGCACAAGATGGAATTCAAAGTGCTACAAACCCTGAAAAAATGATAACACATAATCAACTCCCAGCAGACAAAAGGAATGCCACAGATAATGGACTGAAAAGACTACGAAACAAAATTGACAGACCTACTCCAAGATCCACATACAAACCTATAAACACAGACCAACCACATATCTGAAAAATTAACCAAGAAGAACAATTTCATACCAAGCCAATACAGCAAAGCAAATCCAACAGACCATCACCCAAACGAAGAAAAAATCTTCCAGATGCCCCAAACTATACGGGCCTCCCAAAAAATACACAAAGAAGGCATACCTCTCCACGACCGATAGTCAGCTCCAAAGGAGCACCCACTCACAAACTAAGCTAAACACTTAGCAAACACAACTACAGCCCCATGCTGAAACACGCAGCTTCATAATGTACAAAACCTCATACCACTCTTAGAATGATCAAGAATCTACAAGTGGAACAAGAGATCTGCTTGTAAGTTTTTGACGTGGTTTCACTATTATCACCTCAAGTCACGCATAAAAGAAACTCTCGAAATCATCAAAAATAAGATACCAACCAGCTAAACACCTCCATTGGAACCTAAGAGACACTGCTAACCAACACATATATTCATATTTACAAAGGACAAAGATACAGCCAAATTGAAGGATCCCCTATGGGTCATCACTGTCACCCAATCAATTGCAACACCTGTTCATGGAAAGAATTCGAATCCAAGCCTGGCTAATGCACCCAAACCCAAACTATGGCTTAAGATACATCGATGACACATTTGTGATTTGGCCACTGGAAAAGAAAACCTAAACAATTTCCTAACACACGCTAAAACCAGCACACACCTCAAAATCAAGTTCACCATGGAACGGAAATAAACAAACAACTACCATTCTAGATGTACTCATCTACACAAAAAGAAACAGATGGCACACTGGCGACACACAACGTATACAGAAGAACAACACACACCAACTGCTACCTCAACGGCCCAACTCCATCACCACCGCAGCCAGTTAAATTCCGTGGCCAAAACACTAATCACCAGAACCAAACGCCTGGCAGACAAGACACATATAAAGACTGAACTATGCACCCTGACTAAAGTACTGATAGCCAACGGCTTCCACAAAAACAAAATCACCAGCTTGATCCACAAAAACACACTAAGATAGAATAGAGACCTAGAAGATCAACAGACCTATGGAACAGCTGTCCTGCCCTACATAAGAGGTACTACAGACAAAATCAGGAAGATACTACACAGGCATCACATCAAGACTGCCTTCAAAACAGACAAAAAAATAGCAGCCATCCTTAGAAACCCAAAGACAAAATTGACCTGGAAAATCAAGGCATATATGAAGTTCCCTGTGCATCATGCCTGGCCACATACATTGGACAGACCAATAGAAGAAGAAGTGCCTGCCTGGATGAACACAAAAATGCAGTAAAAAACTGGAACCCACCTCTTCACTAGTCCAACACATGAAAACCACAGGTCACAACATCATCTTCAATGGCACCCAAACCCTAGCCACTATAGAAAACCCCAGCCACAGAATCATCAGAGAAGCCATAGAAACTGAAAAAAGACCTGAAAGCATGAACAGAAGAGATGATTCCACCAGACTGTCAATCATTTGGAACCTGCACTCTCAAATAGAAAGATCTCCACACACACAAGCCAGGCAAACACCTGGGCACAAAACAGACTCCCTCTGATACCTCCAGCTCAAACACACCCCAACCAGGCACCCAGATGAAACCTGGCTTCCTAATAGATAATAGCCGTCCTTTCACACGAAGCCAAGCTGCATTGAAAGCCTCCAGTGCAGGAGCAGGAGTGTTGCCAGCCAATCAAAGCCACAAAACAGACAGAAGAAACTAGAAACACCAATCAAACAAACTCCAAGTCCAATAAACACAGACCAAGACTCCCAACCAATCAGGATGTAAGAAAAAAACATCTTGGCACAGCAGTAGGCTAGCCTCAAATTTAAAACCAACAGCTGTGATGGCCTGACCCACATACAAACTCAATACAGAAGCCTGATGATGGCAGATGAGATTCTGCTGAAACGTTGCTACAACTTTAAAAAGCACTACAATGACGTGGGATAATACCCGAAGGAAGCTGAACAGCACGCATATATATAAATATGTGTATATATATATATATATGTTTTTTAAGTTTTTGCGGGTACTTACATGAATGCAGTTCAGCTTCCTCTCGGGTATTATCCACGTCATTGTAGTGGCTTTTAAAGTTGTAGCAATGTTTCAGCAGAATCTCATCTGCCATCATCAGGCTTCTGTATTGAGTTTGTATGTGGGTCAGAGTCTCACAGCCGTTGATTTTAATTTGAGGCTAGCCTATTGTTGTGCCAGGATGTTTTTTTCGACATCCTGATTGGTTGGGAATCTTGGTCTGTGTTTATTGGGCTTGGAGTTTGTTTAATTGGTGTTTCTGGTTTCTTCTGTCTGTTTTGTGGCTTTGATTGGCTGGCAACACTCTGTTCCTGTGTTGGAGACTTTCAGTGCAGCTTGGCTTCACGTGAAAGGACGGCTATTATATATTAGGAAGCTAGGTTTCATCTGGGTGCCTGGTTGGGGTGTGTTTGAGCTGGAGGCATCAGAGGGAGTCTGTTTGTGCCCAGGTGTTTGCCTGGCTTGTGGTGTGGAGATCTTTCTATTTGAGAGTGCAGGCTTCCAAATGATTGACAGTCTGGTGGAATCATCTCTTCTATTCATGCTTTCAGGTCTTTTTTCAATCTCTATGGCTTTTCTGATGATTCTGTGGCTGGGGTTTTCTATTGTGGCTAGAGTTTTAGTGCCATTGAAGTTGATGTTGTAACCTGTGGTTTTAATGTGTTGGACTAGTGAGGAGGTGTGTTCCAGCTTTTTTACTGCATTTTTGTTCATCCAGGCGGGTACTTATTCTTCTATTGGTCTGTCCATGTATGGCCGGCATGATGCACAGGGAACTTCGTATATGCTTGGTTTTCCAGTGTCTGACCCACATACAAACTCAATACAGAAGCCTGATGATGGCAGATGAGATTCTGCTGAAATGTTGCTACAACTTTAAAAGTACTACAATGATGTGGGATAATACCCGAAGGAAGCAACAAAACCAAGGCCAGCTTCAACCATACATTTTGTCCTCATCCTGTCAAAGAGCTTGGAGGAAATGCCAGATCTTCAGTACTTTCTGAAAGTTTCGGAAGGTAGAGGCCTGCCAACCTTCAGGGGCCAGAGTTTTCCATAGAGTTGGGGCTGCTACTTCCTAGCTCCCATCAGGTGGCAATATTTTAAGTAAGGGGACTGGAAGCCCGCCCAGCCTGTGTATTCTGGTAGGGCAGGTAGGCATCCTTAAGGAAAGCTAGTCCCACAAATAACCTTTTACTGTCTCATATAAAGCTTTAAAGGTGATAACCTGCATCTTAAACTGTACCCGGAAGAAAACTGGAAGCCATGCAGCTTTCATAATAGAAGTGTCATATGGATAAACATAAGAACACAAAACACTGTGTGCAATGCCACATTCTGGAGCAGTGGAAGCTTCCAGGTGGACTTCAAGGGTAGCCCCATGTGGAGTCCTTGCACCTCTGATTTGTAGGTGACTGTATAACTGACTATGAGCAAGGCCTCCTGATCCAGGAAAGGTGCAGCTGGCTTGAATCTGTATAAAGGCCTCCTTAGCTTTGTCTGCAATTTGCTCCTTGTGCAGGAGCTGAGTCCAGGAGGGACCCCTAAATTGCACACCAGCTCAGTCCAGAGAAATGCCAGCCTTTATGATTTATTGTGATGGGTAAC
This sequence comes from Laticauda laticaudata, assembly GCA_004320025.1. Taxonomy (NCBI): domain Eukaryota; kingdom Metazoa; phylum Chordata; class Lepidosauria; order Squamata; family Elapidae; genus Laticauda; species Laticauda laticaudata. The sequence goes on from BHFT01016890.1 coordinate 14,593, forward strand.
CAGACATTGATAATATCTATGGACATTCTCATCATCCAGGTCGTAGTTGCCTCAAAGGTGCTTTTTCAAAAGGCAACTGGGCTTTGTTTTCCCTTGAAAGACATTTCGTTTTTCATCCAAGAAGCTACTGCAGTTCTGACAGAACTGAGGAAGCTTCTTGGATGAGAAACAAAATGTCTTCAAGGAAAAACAAGTCCAGTTGTCTTTTGAAAAAGCACCTTTGGAATAGCATTGATACGGCTCCTGGTTGGGGAAGCTCTTTACTAAGTAATCAAGCAAAGTTGATTCTGCCCATCATGATTTGAAGGGAAGATGTAGTGTTACACATTATTGCTGAAAGTCATGTGTGAACAGTGTCACTAAATTTTGTTTATGTCATATGTGAATGTTTTAATTGTCACTGAAGCCTATGGCTACTTTCTAGCTATTTAATCTTTTATTTTATGCAATAAAAATGCAAACAATAATCACTGCTGGGATTCTCGTAAAATGTACTGCTCTGTTAAATAAACAAGAAATTTGTTAGAAGTACCCCAACATATTAAGCTGGGAAAGTGTTTAAAATTCTAAGGGCTTTTGTTTTAATACCATATATTCAATAGATTAATCAGGGGAATAGACTTATATCAGTTTTTCCCTTTGCCACCTTACTGTATTCTGTGCCAGTTTTAATATCTGACTTGCAATTTCAGATTAGTGATGACCTCTAAGTTAAACTGGATAATTATTACCTTAAAGAATTGAACCCATCCCAGTTTTTAATATGGCAATTTAAAAAGATGTATTCCCTCCTTCTTTTTCATTAAGGCACATTCTGCTATTACAAATGAATATAGCTCTGTTCCATGTGCTGTGAATCTTGTTTTACGACTAAGGTAAGAGGAATAATCTCTATCTTCATTTCCTTTTATTTATTTGCCCTAGTCAAATCTGTTCATGCATGGTTCTCCTCATTAAATTCTCATAATATTAACAAAAGAAATGTTAATATGGTTGGTCAGCCTCCCAGTATAACCAACATGTATGGTATTCTCACAACTAATTGCTCTCTCTCTTAATTGCTTTCAAAATTAAAAATGGAAGAATGAAATAATGAAAATGGAAAGATCTTCTTCAGACTAAAAGCATTCTTCATTAAATATTTCGAGTTCTTTCTTTCATCTTTCCTTCCATGTCAGGATCACAGAGATTTTAAGGAGCTTCTTTTACTCTATAGTAGTCAACCTGTAACAGAAATAACCATGATTACATAACAAATTGCTTGTTGAAAACATTTTTATTGGGCAGGTTTGGTCAACAGTGAGAAGAGGTTATGAGAAGAATAACTGATAACATTTTTCAAGCACTTTACCATTTTTTAAATGATGTAAATATCGTTACCAGATGTCAGTTGTTTGGAAGGAGACTGATTCCTCACCAAGTTTTAAGGGCAGCTAATTTATTTTCTTAGATTTAGAATATTTTTAATGTATTCCTAGTTTAGTTTCTCTTTTCTTCTAATCTACCTAAAATAACTTGGAAAATTAAAACCTCTTCAAATCTGATTTGTATCTTTATTCGTTGTAAAGAAGAGGTATTTCTCCCAGTGTTTCTGGGGAATGTTAACCTAATCATCTATTTATTAGTTCTATGTCCTTCCTGGCTGCCTGCAAAATGATGCATGGTTGGAGCTATGCAGTAGTATTGGCTTCATTGAGGAAAGAACTGGCCATTGCCTCTCATTTAAAAAAAAATGTTTACATATTTCTCCACAGTTTGTTTTCAGTGTAGTCCTATATAAGCTCTATGGGCCAAGCCTATCAGAACATGCAAAGACAAAGGCTTTCTTTTGTATTATGTAAACTTTATTTTGCATTTGTTATGCAATTGGTGAAAGGAAGAATGGGTTAGGCCTTTTATAGCAGCCAAGCTCTGTGTGTTTCACCACAAAATATATGTGGAAATCTTTCATTTGATAATGATGAGAAAAGATATGAAAGTACAAAAAGATAAAACGGATTGCAATTTTTTGTTCATTTTACTCCTCCTTTTTGTCAGATATCCACTCTTAAGTTAGAAGACTAGGAGGCAAAAAAGCCCCTTCCAGCTCAAGGCCTGCAACATTGGTTTTGATAAGAGTAGGCTTCTGTCCCTTTGGTTATAGGCAAGGGGATGTTGGGTGTATCAGGAGAAATGTAAGTTAAATGGAATGCGTAAGAAGTAGTGTCTGTGTGGTAAAAGAAGAAGAAAATGGATAAAGGATGAACAGGGACTAAATGAATGTCGACTTGAATGTAAAATATCAGTGATTACGACAAGAGAATATGTTGATTGGTTTGGACATAGAGAACTAATAGGGATCAAATCTCATAACAAACATAAAATGAAAAAGGTTAGAAGGAAGAGAAGACTCCGAGAGTCATGGTAGGTTGAAGTGGACGAGTTCCTAAAAACCGAGAGAGAACTAATAGGGATCAAATCTCATAACAAACATAAGACGAAAAGGATTTGGAGGAAGAGAAGACTGAGAGAGTCATGGTTGGATGAAGTGAATGAGTTCCTTTAAAAAAAAGAAAGTTGAGAATTTTAAATAAAAATTCATTACAAATTGGTATGTGGTTATGGTTGAAGCACTGATGGTTTGTAAGGATAAAAGGGTATAGAGAGTTGTAATCTAGGTAATCAAATACCAAGGTTGTATTGAATACTTTGGAAAAGTGAGATTCCTGAAAAAAGAAGAGTATAAATAACACAAAGGTCGTATTTTAAGAATAGTTGAATAATTTATGCATAGGATGACTGAGAGAGTCTCCCTCTATAGTAAAATTCTAAGCAGTGCTAGAAACTGATTTAGTTCTATGATAGAATTCTGTTCGTTGCTATTGTGGGCTTGTGTGCAACTATTTATGCATTCTTCTTCTAGAACCAAAGATGAGTAATAATTCTTCTCCAATGAAATTTATATCCAGAACACAAAGAAAAGACTTTTATTTGTGCTAGTTTCCTGCATGTTAACAAGAAATAATCTGGGCAGTGTTGAAATTGCATAGTCTATCTTGCTGTTCAAAGAGTTGGGCATTTGGTTTCAGTGGTTCTTGCTAAAGTCTCAATAATTAATATACTTGCCACAAACACAAGTGGAGTCTAAGAACAATGGGAAATAACCATAGTAATTTCAGTATTACCTTTACTTCTATCATATAGAAAAGTGCTATCTCATTATATGTATCCTGGCATTCTGCCTTAATTTTTACGTTGTTTACCTGTATCAATTTCCATAATCAACATGTTTGAAATGTCAGTTTCTGTGGAGCAAAGAATAAGAAAGTTATCTACTGTAAGTTCTGCTTTGTCAACTTCCTGAATCTGTCCAGTGTGATCCAGCTGGATAATGTTTATGGAGGTGATGTGGAGAACACAAAGGATTAAGTACCATCATGGTGCTATTGGCTTTTGGCAACCATGTAGATAAAATGAGGAGAAGCATGATACGAGGTATATAAAATTATGGAAAATTATCTATGGATAGAAAAAAATTACTCTCCCTCTCTTCTAATTTTACCCATTGATAATAGTTAAAGTTTCTCAGGTTTGTTCTTACTTTCAGAGAATCTTAATCCTAATATTAAGCCAAGGCAGTATTATTCAAATTCAAATCCTGGAATCCAATTTTTGACAGCTGCTTAGCCTTGCAATAATACACATTGTACTCTGTCATAGGAACAAAAAAAAGTATTTTAGAGTGATAAGTAATCATTCTTATGTTAGAAATGTATTTTATGTATGTATACTGCTTCTTTCAGATTTCATTAAACTTGGTAAACAAATATCTAAGGAGTTATTTTCAGGGCATTCTCCACAAAGCTTCCCCCTCTTTTTTTTCTCAGGTATAGTGCTTCATTTTTGTCAAGGTTTCCTGAACAAAATAGAGCCTAAATCAGAACATAATAATGTTAGGTTTTTTTAAAAAAGACTTTTGTGATGCTCTGTCAATAAATCACTGTCCACTGAAACAGTAAACTCATGATAGTGGCCTTGAAATAAATGTTGAAAGAATGGTAAATGACTAATTTTTTATTCCCCTCTCTTCCATTCTAAAGAAGAGGAAAGGTTTTCTGAGTGTCTAAAGCTTTAATATAATTGTCTCAGAATAGTCAAGGAGTTCAGTATTGAGTAAGCATCTTCATCATCTTTATCATTATCATCATCATCATGAGCCTTGTGGCGCAGTGGTGAGAGTGCAGTACTGCAGGCTACTTCTGCTGACTGACTGCAATTTGGCAGTTCAAATCTCACCAGGCTCAAGGTTGACTCAGCCTTCCATCCTTCCGAGGTGGGTAAAATGAGGACCCAGATTATTGGGGAAAATATGCTGACTCTGTAAATTGCTTAGCAAGGGCTATAAAGCACTGTAAAGTGGTATATAAGTCTAAGTGCTATTGCTATTGCTGTCATCATGATCTATAGATGCTACAGGTTGATAGCAAATCTTGAAATCTGGGGTGTGTACTCTGATGTTTCTCATTATAGCAAATTGGGGGTGACCTGATAAAAATGACACTTCAACATTTTTAAAATTAGTAAGACTTAATGTCCAAACCAGCATTATGGAATCTTAGCACAATTGAGTAAGGCTTTGTAATTTCTGCAAGCAAATAACAGATAATTAGAGTAGGAAGGGACTTTGTACGTCATCTAGTCCAACCCCCCACCCAAGCAGGAGACCCTACACCATTTCTGACAGATGGGAGTCCAATCTCTTCTTGAAAGTCTCAAGTGATGGCGCTCCCACATTTTCCGAGGGCAAGCTGTTCTGTTGGTTGAATCTACCACTATCAGTCATGGAGGACAGCTATTTTCAGAAGTGGTTTGCCATTGTTTTCATTCTAGGACTGGCCCAAAGACACCCAATTGGCTTCATGTCTAAGGTGGGACTAAAATTCATGGTCACCTAGTTTTTGTAGCCTGTTTGTAGCCATCACAGGCAGGGTCTCTAAGGCCCTCATAAGGGGTCCCTTTTTGTTCTTATTGGTTTTTAAAAAGTAACATGCAGGTGTCATTCCCACCCAAGAATCAGAATCGGTCAATATTTTTATTCATGTCCAAAGGGCCCAAAAGCAAGATGTAAATATAATCTAGACTTGGCATTGGATAAAACAGTTTAATTACTAAAATGTTTAATAAATATTAGATAATACCCTAACTCATTGATTTGCTGTTAAGAGCCTTGTTTTTATCGTCATAGTTTAAAATTCTGGCTGTTGCCACTGTAATCTTAGAATTTCTTGTTAATATGTAACAAGTTGAACCTCCCGACAGCCCAGCTGGAAAATACTTTTTTAAAACATACTTCTGGCCAATTTTACATCAAACGAAATGATTAAAAACTATTTTAGTTAGAAAAAAGCAAAGGCAGTCAATTCCTGACCTGAGAAGATAACATTTTTACTACAGTAAATACTCAGATACCAGCAGGAAGTATTGATTAAAGTCTATAAAGATTTTGAGAATTATTAATGATTGCTTTGCAATATATGCTAATTTAAATTAAGAGATAGAGTTACAAATTACTATATATAATAATTCTCACTTGCAGAGACTCTGTATTACTCGATTTGCAATCTCTAACATACAAAGCTGGACTAAAAAACTCACAACTGAGGTCCCAAAGGTGCTTTTTTCAAGACACAACTGGACTTTCTTTGTTTTTCCTTGAAGGTGTTTTGCTTCTCCTTTAAGAAGCTTCTTCAGTTCTGACTGAATGGTGGGGAATAGAAGGATTTATGTTCCTTGCAGTCAACTGGTCATTAGCACTCTTTCTCAAGAGTTGTTGAGGCCACTTGGAGGTTTATCTGTGCCCTCAGGGTCACCTGAATAGCACAAATGGGGTGTGGAATCTTTTTGGAACTGCTGAAAGGACCGTGCTGTAAACAGGAGATAGATATTGTTATATCCCTCCCACTCTGTTGAGAAAGGAGGGTTATTCATTTAATGTAGATCCTGGGGGGTGAGTGGGAGGGTCAAACTTATGTTGTCACGTGACATGTCACGACTTTTTCCCCCTTCACTAAACCGGGAGTGGGCATGGCCAGCATGTGACACATCTGGCCCCCAGCCTGCAAGTTTGACACCTATGATGTAGATGGTCTCTTTGACACCTCTTTCAAACTAGTCCCCACTATCCAGAATGTGGACTTTGCTACTTGTTAAACTTCTTGTTAAACTTTAATAACTATGGTTGCAAAACAACCGTTATGTCCTTTAGCACCAGAAGATCTAATATGATAAACTCTGCCATTTTCTTGGAAAGATTTTTCAAACTGCTGTAAACATAAGAACATCATTACTATGTTGTTTAATATACCCAGGAATCCTAAATCTCAGCTTAATAAATTGGCCTTCATAAATTATCCAAAACCTAGAGGATGTTATCTCAATTGGAACAGAAAATGCATTTTGTTCTATTGATCCAATATTTAACTCCATCCATCACTATAAATGTGATTAGTAGGGTTGATTACCTATTTTAACTGTTTTCAAGCAAGAGCAATTGTTACATTCAAAACTGCAAAAACAGCAGATAATATAGTCAGTCTCAAGGATTCTATCTATAAAAAAATCCATCATAACATTTCATTTTTACAACATACAGCCAATTGTACATCAACCCTGCAAACATGAAGACTAGCTAGTCAAACCATCAAGGAAAACAATCAACCAAGCAATTCAAGCAACAAAATGCTTGACATGGAAGCAAATGGCACAAGAAAAGAAGCAAAAAGTTTTCAGAATAAAGCTAATAATTGAGTCTGCTTCAAACTGGCAACAAATGAGACACCTGAATAACAATGAACTTGGTAGTATCCCAGACAATCCACTGGTCTTTACAAAGACCCCCAAGTCCACTCAAAATTCATTGAGACATGAAAGTATTAGATCATGATGACACTGAAGATTGACTACTTTCTGAATATAGTACTAAGCATTCAATTCTGAAAATAATTTCCTGGAATATAGCTGGTTGATTTAATAAGTATGGTGTTTTATTGAATAAATATTGAAATAATTTTGATATTATTCTATTATAGGAACCATGGATGGACAATCATTTTTATTTTCGGGGCTTTACTTTGTAAAGGCTTCTAGAATTTCCAAAAAAGGGCATTAACAATGCAGAGTTAGCAACCCTTGTATGAAGTATTTTAAAAGCAGAAACAACCTTAGTTAGGGCAGTATGAGTAATATTGTGGGTGCTGGCATTGGTGCTGTGGGTGCTGGCACATTTTTGTCACAGGAGCCCAGAAAGGTTAGCTACCACTGACCTATAATTTTAAGCTTGTTAACCAACAATAAATCCAGAATCTGCTTAATATACCTTAAATTGTAACATGTAAGTAAAACACTAATTTCATGGAGAATCTTCCATTGGTGGGTCAGTGTACCTTCCTGATGAAGTTACTATTGTTCTCTTTCCCAGATTTGCTTCGAAGAGTTGGAGAATCTTTAGAACAACATAAAATGTGATAGACAGGAATCTCTGACTAGGAGGGGGAATCAAGAATATAAATTTCCAGGATGAAAGCCTTCCCTGGATCAAATGTGCTTTTGCAAAAAAGGGGGAATTTGTATCTTTGTTCCAGATAAATGTAGCTAGTTGGTGTATAAAGTAATGTATTTTATAGGAAAAGAGTGTCGGTGATGTTAGTCTAGTAGACACACCACTGATCTATGAAATAGAGTGTTGTTGTTAGCATGTAATGTTAGACTTTTGCTTAACTTTACAAGGATAAATAGGGATGTGCAAGGCATCTTGAGTCAAGAGGATTGTGAATGTAAAAAAAAAAAAATGGCATGCCCTAAGCCCCCTCAAATCTTGCTACATTGCCTCATTGTGGTGTGTGAGGATGTTACTGGGAGGGATGAGCAAAGAATAATGGGATTGTATACCAACACTGCATATTCCTAGCTGGGTCACCTGGGGGGGTGAAGGCCATCCCCAATGGCCTAGCTAAAGCAAGCAGCATCTATATCAAGCAGTAATCATAATAGAAGATGCTGGAGGCTGATGATCACTTTGGTGGCAACCCAGAGACATTGTTTCATGCTGTGCAGGAGAAGGCAAAAGGAGTCGCCATTTTTGTTTGTGAAGGAGATGAGAACATTTTTATCTGTGCATTTAAATTAAAATATACCCAGCTCCTTTTCATCCTAATTTCCTCTGCCAGATCTGCAAGTTGTAAACCTGTACCTTCACATTAGTGGCTTAGAAAAACTATACTGGAAAAATTTGCCTCAGGTCAGAGGTGCTGTGTCTGTCATTGTTGACAGATTCAGTCCTGGCTGTACAAGAAAAGCTTCCAACTGTGCGAGATGATGAATCTCAAGAAGAGATTCATAGCTACTGCAAATAAAAGTTTTCATTTTAATTGGTGAATTCTGTCTGTGGAGAGGATGCCGCCTTTCACCAACTGCTGTTTCTTAAAGAGTCTTTGCATAATAACAATTCAAATGGTAGATGTTGTTTCCACACAGAAATTTAGAACTAATTCTTTGGGAAAGACTGTGGCTTTGTGTATAATTTGATAGTGTTCAGCAACTGCTGTGTTCCTTTCTGCTTGTGGTAAGGCTGTAGTTGCAAGTTACGAGGACAACAAATCCATTCACTTATTAAAGGCCTGGTCCCACTGGCCAATGGACGCAAAACGTATGAATAAAGGACACAGCGGACAAGCAAAATTTCAGGGGTGGCTGCATCCGTTGTCATCCGCTCCAAAAATTGGCGAAAATTTGCATAAACAGAATGGAAAAGAACGGATGTGGGTAGTATATAGTGAGGATGTTAAACGGATGTTCATAGGAAGCCTAGTGGATGGCAGCGGATGGAAGCGGATGACACATTTGAAGGGGTTCCGGGGGAGAATTTTGAAGCAGGTGCATAGTGGAAGGGGTGGATGCATAGCGGATGAAGCGGATGCATCACGGACGCCTATAGGGAACAAAGGGGATGCCGTGCAGATGTATATCGGATGCAAAGCGTTCACTGCGCATGCGGGGAGTATGAATTGCATCAG
>BHFT01016891.1:0-55952 GCA_004320025.1 Laticauda laticaudata
TCCTATCCTATCCTATCCTATCCCCATCCCCATCCCACCCCACCCCATTCTTATTCCATTCCCATTCTGTTTTATTCCTTTTCTATTCTGTTCTGTTCTATTCTATCCCTTATCCTATCCTATCCTATCCTATCCTATCCCCATCCCCATCCCTATCCCACTCCATTCCTATTCCATTCCCATTCTATTCCTATTCCTATTCTATTGTATTCATTGAGGACTCCTTGGAGAAGACCACGATGCTGAGAAAGATGGAAGGGAAAAGGAAAAGGGGACGGGCAGAAGATGAGTTGGTCAGACAGGGTCATTGGTGCAACGAAGGTGAATGAGCAAATTCCGGAAGGACCCTGGGGGACAAAGGGGGCCTGGCATGCTGTGGTCCGGGGGCTCATAAAGAATCAGACACGACTTAGTGACTGAAGAACAACAACAACAGCACAATGAATACACAACTTTCCCTTTCAAAGTAGCACTCCTGCTTCATTTTCCCATACGGAACTATCACTGGCTCTTTGTTTTACCGAATAGGCTCTTGAACTCGGGACCTGAACCATGAGGAGGGCTGACTTAGGAATTTAAGTCTCACCAAATTTTGTGGCGTTCATTTTTCCTCACGCTGCTACAAATGTCTTAATAGCCGGCTGTTTTAACGGCCCCATATAACGTGCTTTGTTGGAAATATTCTTCTCAGTATCTTATTTGGGCAATAGAATTGCATGTAATGAGTAATTGAAAGTAAATATTAAGGTCTCCAGCTCTCAGTTTCTCCACTTGCTCGATGTTAGGAATAATTTCGGTGAGGCAGACGGGTGAATAAAATGGCTCCCAGTCAATTCTTCCTATTGTCAGACAAAATAGGCTTCTAAGGTCGGGTTTTCTTTTGAAAAGAAAATATTTCTTTCCTTTTTTTGGGTGGGGAGGGGGAAATTACCTTGCATTACTATCCATTACTATCTCTAAACCATCACTATCATCTCCTCAGGTCATTGCTGTGTTGTTATTTAAGATGGGGCATTTTAAAATTCTGAGGCTGCAGCCTATTGTTGTGCTAAAAACCTTAGGAAGAGCTATCCAGATGCACAATGAGGCGTAGGTTTATATATACACTAAAGGGAATTGCTTGCTCGAGAGAAGGAGGGAAAAAAAACCCATGGTGCCAATGGCTGGGAAGGGGACATAAAAAGATAGTGCGAAAATCTTTTGGAGTCAGCTCTCCCACCGTGCGCATGAGCCTTTAGCTGGTTTAATCATGCATGAGGGCTTAGCTTGCTGTTCATCGGATAGTCCTTCCACGACAAGCTTCTCTTTCTAACCACAGCAGTGTTAAATGGAAGTTGGATAAGTAGGTTGCTCTGAAGGGGTCCTTTTCCTGCAGATGTTTCATGACCCAACTAGGTAACATCATCAATGTTAGCAGGGTTTGCAAAAAAGGAAGAGGGGGGAAGGAGGAGGATGACTGTGGCATCCTTGGTGCTTGGAGGCTCTTTTGCAGATGTTTCATGACCCAGCTAGGTAAGTTCACCAGTGCTGGCAGGGAGTGGGGTTTGCAAAAATGAGGAGGAGGAGGACTGTGGGGTCTTTGGTGCTCTCTGAGCTTGGAGGTTCTCTTGCAGACATTTCATGACCCAACTAGGTAACTTCATCAGTGTTCGTGGGCAGTGGGGTTTGCCAGGACAAGGATGAAGAGGAAGAGAAGGAGGACTGTGGGGTCCTTGGTTCTCACAACCCTGATATTCATAGGCATAGACACATCGTGACATCTGAATGTCTTTTTCAAGATCTTCATCAGAACTCCAGTATCAAAAAAGGGCAGTAAAATTGAATCAGTCGCTTGGGTGAACTGGTTTATGACAGTTACAGATTACAGCCGTGATGGGAGGACTCCATTATGGTTATAACGCAAGGAGCACAGTACTATTCCTGGGAAACCAGCCACAGTGAAGGATGGTGTGTGTGTATTTGTGTGTTTGTGTGTGTACACACACCTATAGGCATCTCACAACAGACAACGGAGTTGTGCCTCCAGAAATTGGGTGCTTTTGAGGCCTCTTGCAATTTGGAGATTTCTTCTCTTCCTTCTCCTAAACCCTGTGCAAATATTATCTTAGTTCTCTTTATTTTCCATCCCCCTTAACTTGCAATACAGCTTGCACAAATGTGAAGAAACATATATATATATATCTTTTTTTCCTGGCTTTGAACAGAATCGGTGTTAGGAGCAATATTTTTGACAGCCGTCCTCAAGCGGGCTGACCCGTTGCTCAAAAATTCAGAAATTCAGAAAGCGTGTAACAGGGTCACTCTCCAGAGTGTCTCAAGTCTGCTTTCCCGGCGGACTATTTTATCCCCAACATTTTTATCTCTGTATACAAAAAAATAAATAAATAAACCCTGTTAGGTTTTTTCCAAACACTGCTGAGGGATTCCTTTTTTCTGAGAAAGACGAAAAACCGCCTGGCTCTTAAAAAAAAACCCTGAGTTTTATTTCAATCTTTCTGACGGGAACAAAAGAGAGAGCTTGTTAATCTTGAAGCCCAGGGAATGCTACAAAGAGGGTTTCTTTATTAATTAGCAAGTGGATTTCTTGTCTAGAAATAAAGATGCTTGTTTTAAATAACAATTTAATGTAGCAATGAGACGGTGTTTGCTTCTGGTGTTTTTTCTCCTGTAAATTGCTGAACGTTTCATACTTGCTGTCCTGTTACCGTGTTTCGCCCAAAATAAGACCCTGTCTTACATTTTTTTGCCGCCAAAAAGGCACCAAATCTAATTTTGGGGGGCTGTCATCCAGTGACTAACCTCACTTGTGTGCATCGGCCCCGGCTTCCTTTTCACTGTCAGGCAGGGGTGGGATTCTACCAGTTCTCATCTATTTGCTAGAACCAGTTGTTTTATAGTTAACCAGTTATAGTTATATATAGTTATATATATATATAGTTATATATAGTTATATAGTTATATATATACAGTTTTATATAACCAGTTATAGGCAGTTTGAAGAATTAGTTGTTTCAACTAGTTGAAATTTCTGGCCTAATCCTGTAAGGAAGGCAGGAAGGAAACATTCTGGTGTTGCTTACAGAAACTGCCTCTCTGTTAACCCTTATTACATTCTTGGCAGGACTAGACTTCCTGTCTCAGGAACGTCTTTGGAGTTTTTTTCCCTTCCTTTGCTGGTACTTTGCTTATATGGAGTGACCATTCAAAGTTACAACGGCACTGAAAAAAGTGACTTATGTCCATTTTTCACACTTACGACTGTTGCAGCATCCCCACAGTCATGAGAGGCCAGGCGAGGAGATGCATGTCTCATGTGAGTGATATTGAGTTGTCCACACCCAGGCAATAACATGACCACCAAACCACATCCACCCAGTCACATGCCCACCAACAAGCCATGCCCGCCAACTAAGCCACGCCCACAGAATCGTTTGTTAAAAATTTTGAATCCCACCCCTGTTTAGAGGCCTTCAGGAACTTCTTCTGTGGCTGACTGTCAGGTTTCCAAGTGATGAAATCCATTTAAAAAGAAAAGAGCAAAGTCCATCTTCCAAAACAATTTCTTTTATTTAGGAAAGCATCAAATTGGCAAAATCTGTTGTAATTCTGGATCTGACACAACCCAGAATTACACCACATAATATTGGAAGTTAGAAACAACCCTCCAAATGTCACATTTCCCAATAGAAGTAAATCAGCATTTCCTGGTGTCATCAATCTCCACCTCCAGGTCTCAGTAGGGGTTCCCACGGGAAGAAGAACCACCTAGCCTAAACAATTCTGTCTTATCTCATTCCTCCCACCGTAGGACTATGGCAAACCCGAAACCCTTCCCTCCATAACCGGCAAAGAGAAAGAAAGAAAAGGAATATATAATAAGGCTAAATAAAATGGCTACGCATATGTCAATTTCAGGTTTACACCACGGCTTTCCTGAAGGCCTCTGCAGCCAATAACAGAGCTCTGGATCGAGTGCAGCTCCACCCCCCTCATCCTCACCCTAGCTTAATTTTTACCAGTCCAGTCTGGTGTGGACAGGACATTAATTAAGGCTTATTTTGGGGGTAAGGCTTACATTGGGTGCATGTATAAAAATCAAGCTAGGATTTACTTTCAAAGTGAGTCGTATTTTTGGGGAAACTGTACATAAACATGCATTTAATGAGCTGAAGCCCTCTCCCCTCCCCCCAGCGATATATTTCACAAATTTGGATTACTATCATTTTTTTTAAGGCTCAGTGTCAACTCATAAAACATTTTGAATACACGTTTTATAGTTGACAACAGAAAGAAGGGGTGGGGAGTTTCAAAGAGCAGGCAGCAGTGTGGAATCGAAAGTACTTTCCATTCGTATTTTCTTCAAAGACTGATTAGATGGCTGAAGCTTCTGTTGCGGAAAAATCTAATTGGAGAGCATGATTGATGACTCTTGGCTATGGATGTTTTTCGTTGGATGATACACCTAGAGAGATGGGGGGAAAAGCAGGATCAAGGGTGACAGTGAATTACGTATCTCAGAGTTCGCTACGCCCAGGTTAGTCCCGGCAGTTGAAGATTGACTTCAAATAAATCCTCTTTAGTTTTGGGAGTGGGGCTCGAGGCTCATGATTTAATTGGAGTAACTGCCAGAATCCTGACACTCAGTTTGTAGCAAGTGCAGTTCCGAGAAATCAGTATTTGATACAGGAAGTTCTCAATGTACGACCACATTTCGCCCCAAAATTTATGTTGCTAAGGGAGAAACGTGTTAAGTGAGGTTTGCCCAATGTTATGACTTTTCTTGCCACGGTTGTTAAGTGAATCATCGCAGTTGATAGTCACAAGGTTGTTAAGTGAATCTGGTTTCCCCACTGACCTTGTTTCTCAGAAGGTTGCAAAAGGGGGATCATGTGACCCCAGGACATTACGACCGTCATAAATATGAGTCAGTGGCCAAGCTTCCGAATGTAAATCCTATGACGATGGGGATGCTGCAATGGTCATAAGTATGAAAAATGTTCCTAAGTCACATTTTTTCAGTGCTGCTGTAACTTTGAACGGTCATTCAGGGAACTGTTGTAAGTCGAGGACTTCCTGTAGTAGGACATTTCATTGAAAGGTCAAAGAACTTGAAATTGAAGCCAGTTTGTTGGCTTGGGCACCAGGGTTAGATTCAGGCAGTGGTTTGGAGCCACAGGTATGAATGGTCAAACGGTCAACTGAATGGAGAACTCCAACATTTGGGGCCTCTTCCATTTACAGATATAGATAATCAGAGTTGGAAGGGACCATGTAGGTCATTTAGTCCAACCCCCTGCCTAAGCAGGAGACCCCACACCATTTCTGACAAATGGCAGTCCAATTTATTTATTTTGTATTTATTTTGTAAGATTTATTTATTACTCGTCCAAAAGGCCAGTGGGAAAAAAGTAATAGCCACTGTAGATTCAGTAACTGTTTGCATTTAATCTTTTGCTTAACATTTTTTGGGTGGATTTGGTAATTAATCTTCCCAGTGCTTCACAAAAATTGACAGAAGAGAATATTTGTAGCTCAGGGTTGAACTGTGGGGACCTTGTTGCTCTCTGAGCTTGGTGGTTTTGCTGAAAACATTTCATGACCCAGCTAGGTAACGTCATCAGTGCTAGAAGGGAGTGGAGCTTGTGAAGTGGAAGAGAAGGGGGAGCAGGACTGTGAGGTCCTTGGTGCTCTCTGAGTTGGTTCTTTTCTTGCAGACATTTCATGACCCAACTAGGGAACATCATCAGTGCTGGAGGCAAACTGGGTTAGTAGAGTAGAGGAGGAGGAGGACTATGGGGTCCTCAATGCTCTCTGAGCTTGGTGGTTTTCTTGCAGATGTTTCATGACCCAGTTAGGTAACAACATCAGTGTTGGAAAGGAGTGGGGTTTGCAGAGAAGAGGAGGTAGAGATTGTGGTCTGTGGTGCCCTTGGAGCTTCTTTGTTTTCTTGCAGACATTTCCATACCCAGCTAGAGAACATCATCAGTGCTGGAAGGGTTTGCTCACTGTTTATATCCAGCGGCCTGGCCTGGCAGTGTTGGTGAGTGTTGTTAAACAGCACCTTCTAGCCCTGAAGATGTTCCCTCGTTGAGTCATGAAACGTCTGCAAGAAAACCACCAGGCTCAGAGAGCACCGTGGACCACACAGTTATCCTCCCCTTCCTCTCCTCTCCAAACCCTCCAGCACTGATGATGTTCCCTAGTTGGGTCATGAAACGCCTGCAAGTCAGACACTTCATGGGCGTTTGAGCCTCTTCAGCCTTGGCGAAATTTTGTTTCACCTTAGAGGTCTTCTAGCCCAACTCCTGCTTAAGCTGGAGACCCTCGCCCATTTCAGACAAGTGACTGTCCAGGGCTCTTCTCAAAAACTCCCAGTTGTGGGAGCATTCACAACTTCTGGTGGCAAGCGGTTCCACTGATTAATTGTTCTCCCTGTCATGAAATTTCACCTTCGATCTAGGTTGCTTCTTGCTCTTGGTTAGTTTCCATCCGTTGCTGCTTCTCCTGCCTTCAGGTGCTTTGAGAACAGCTTGACTCCCTCTTCTCTGGGGCCGCCCCTCAGACCCTGGAAGGCCTAGTCCTTCTTTTCACTCAGGTAGACAAACCCAGTTCCTGCCACCTCCTCATCGTCTTGGTTGCTCTTCTTTGCACTCTTCCTGATGACCAGGGGTCAGTTTGCCATGGTCAGTTGCCCTTTGTTTAGCTTGCTGTTGCAAGCAAGCAAAATCTCTCTCCCCCTCTCCCTCTCATTCTCTCTTCCTCTCCCTCCCTCTCTCTCCCTCCCTCTCCCCCTCTCTCTATCCCTCTCTTCCTCTCACTCCCTCTCCCCCTCCCTCTCTCCTCTCCCCCTTTCTCCCTCTCCCCCCTCATTCTCTCTCCCTCCCTCTCTCTCCCTTCCTCTCCCCCTCCCTCTATCCCTCTCTTCCTCTTACTCCCTCTCCCCCTCCCTCTCTCCCTTTCTCTTTCCCTCTTCCTCCCTCTCCCTCCCTCTTCCCCTCTCATTCTCTCTCTCCCTCTCTCCCTCTCCCCCTCCCTCCCTCCCCCCTCACTCTCTCTCTCTCNTTTTTTTTTTTTTTTTGTTCATAGCCCCGAAGACTTATTATGCCCTAGAGGTGATAAACGATTCTAGGTCTGTAGTAGCTCTAGTATTTTAATGAGCTTTTCTTTCCCAAATGACTTCAGACTGCAGTAAAGCTCTCCAGTTGTGTGAAATCAGAATCCCCGTGCCTTTTGCCCGTAATTGAAATGAGCAAATTAACCAGCACCGTTAACAGTAAATTTGCCTCCTCTGTTAAGACTGAACTGGGGCAGAACGTGTTATTCCAACCAACTTGTCTTCAATATATTGAGTCACGTTGCTTGGTTTGAACGCTTTAGCCTGTAATTCTGAATTGCAGAATTCTGGAGTGGCGTGGTGGACGTTTGTTTCAGAAAGTCTAAAAAAAGACTGTTACTAAAATGTCTAGAAAGGCTTGTTCTAAGAAGCAGCAGATTCTGTCTCTAACATCTATCTCCAGTCTACAACACAGTCCTTTCAATAGTTCCAAGAAGGCTCCACACTCATTACGTGGTGAGTCCACCGGGACTCCTGTGTCTCTTTGGAGGTTCACCGGATTCCTGGGAGATTTTCCTACGTTTTGACCAGCTGTCTGAAAGGAAGATACATCCTTCCATTCCCCACCATCCAGCCAGAGCTGAAGAAGCTTCTCGGATGAGAAGTGAAACATCTTCAAAGAAAAACGAGAAAGTCCAGTTGCCTCTTTGAAAAAAGTTCCTTTGGGACAACCATGTCCTGGAGGACTGAGAATCTCTACAGGTTTTTAGCTTCACAAATTGGGATGAACAGCCTTTGAATGGTGTGGGAATAGGAATGGATTTCCAGGGGGAAAAAATGCAGACCACAGGAAACATTTGCACCACTCAGGTGATCCTGAGGACACAGAGAAACCTCCAGGACTCTCCAAAAGGACACAAATGACCAGCTGTCTGCAAGGAATATAAATCCTTCCATTCCCCACCATTCATCAGAGCTGAAGAAACTTCTTGGATGAGAAGTGAAATATCTTCAAAGAAAAAACCAGAAACTCCAGTTGACTTTTAAAAAAGAACCTTTGGGAGTCATTCAATCTGTAGATCACATCATGACTGGCTGTTACCTGTGGGCGTATACCTGTCCAGTACATGATCTCCCTCCCTCCCCAAATGATACTGCGCTTCTGTGGTTTGGTGATCTAGACATTGGTATCTGAATATAGATCCTTTTAACACTCCGATTTTATTGCATTTTTTAAAACATAGGCAAAATGTTAATATATAATGCAAATCCATGTATGCCATACACTAAATCAGTGTTGGTCAACCTTTTTAGCACCGAGTGCCGAAAACCGGAAGAGCAGTTCCCCGGCACACATGTGCATGCTGGGAAGCTGAGCTTCTGGTTTCCAGTGAGCACATGCACACCAGCCACCTGGTCTTCCAGTTTCTGGCGTACATGCATGGATGAAGACAGCTGGCTGGCACGCATATGCGTGCTAGAAACTGGAAGCTCAGCTTCCCGGCGCACACATATTCACCGGCCACCTGGTCTTCCGGTTTCCGGCGCTCCTGTGCGCTCAAAGACCACAGGCACACCGGAACCCGGAAGAGTAATGGGCGACGGCTTCCGTGCCCGGAGAGATGGCTCTGCGTGCCACTTTCGGCATACGTGTCATAGGTTTGCCATCATGGCACCAAATAAATAACCAAGGGGGTGCTGCAGTGGCTGTAACTTCTAAAACAAGGTCATATGTAGCTTTTGAAGGGAATGCATCGTAACTTTGAATGGCTGTTAAGTGACCATTCATATCTCGAGAACTACCCATATCGTATAAAACTGTGCTTCTCTATCTTAGTAACTTTAACATGCCTGGACTTCAGTTGTTAAGGTTGAGAGACACACTAGCAGAGGCTACATGCTTTAGTAAAGAGAACGCTGCATAATAAGTAGGATAGCGCAAGTTTTAGGATAAGAACTAAGGAGAAATTTTCTGTCAGAACAGTCAATCAATACAACGACTTGTCTCCAGAAGTTGTGGATACTCCAACACTGGAGTTTTTAAAGAAGAGATTGGACAGCCATTTGTAATGGTGTAGGGTCTCCTGCCTCAGCAGGGGGGGTTGGACTAGAAGACCTCCAAGGTCCCTTCTGACTCTGTTATTCTGTTCCTCTGTTATAAGGTCATGCACACCTTGATTTTGAGACTCGTGGTCTAGTAAAAAACCTTGATTATAGGGATTTTCCCATCTCCTGCCTGAACCCGTCATTGTTCTGAAACCTATGACAAATGTATATAATTAGGTAAACGGCAGAAAAAGAGCCTCACATGGAGATGGGGATTTTGACGTCCCTCTCTTGTCCCTGTCCATTGTTTCTTTGTCTGAAATGGTTTCAGGTTTCCTGTTTCGGCAGGGGGTTGGCCTAGAAGACCTCCAAGGTCCCTTCCAACTGTGATTATGTCATTCTGTTCCATTTCAGATACCACAGGATAGCTTTGATTCCGATGATTGTCCAGTCTGTGGTTCCTAGTGAGGATGATATAAGCCAGGGGTGTCAAACTGGATTTCTTCGACGGCCAGATCATCATTTTAGGACAGATGCCTCCTGCAGAACTCTGCTTGGCTGAAAACAGGTGGTTTTGGCCTGTTTTTGGCCCTCCTTTTGGCTCATTTTTGGCCTGTTTTTGGCTCTTTGGGCTTGTTTTTTGGCCCTTTTGGTCCATTTTTGGCCTGTTTTGGGTTCATTTTTGGCCCTTTTGGCCCATTTTTGGCCTGTTTTTCGGCCCATTTTCAGCCCGCAGTGTTGCAGGAGGCCATGGAAGGTGAAAATGAGCCCCCCACACACACATGTGGCCCATTTTAGCCGCCAGAGGCACCGCAGGCCAATCCCTTGATTGTTCCAGGATGGTCCCGTGGGCTCTGAGTTTGACAACCCCTGACCTAAGCAAATGGGCATTTAGTTCAGGTCAGCATTAATCTGGGCATCCTACAACGCAGAAATGTTTTTTCACCACAGTTTCACCTCCAATGTCTCAAACCCCACCTGACAGGAGAGCGCCCAGTTACCGGCTCAGAATCTGTCATTAGAAAAATCAGGTTTTCTGCTCATCAGGCACGCTTACACGGCTGACCTCAAGAAGACTTGGAATAATTGTGCTTGGTTTGACTTCCTAAGGGTTTATTTGTAAATGATTCATCTGCCTCAGCCAAATAGGAATTGCCTGCTTAGACGCTCAGCCCATCAATTTGAGTCAAATGATTTGTGGTGGATTTTTTTTTTGGCAAGAACATGGCCAGATAAATAAAATTGCTGGAGTTATATCTCATCCTCGGGTCCTTTACCTAAGATTAAGGCCTTACTTAGTTTTCTTGGCTGTCTCATTTGGGAACAACAATCCTATATATCTAGGGTAATAGAATTTCTATTTAACAATCTACATCCTCGCTTTTATTCCCTATTAGGGTCTGGGTGATCGATACGTAACCCAATTGATTGCTAAGGTCAAATGTGCCGTGTCTTTATAGCCAGGTTGTATTTATTGTGCTTCTGAGGTTGTTTCAATGGGCCATTAGCCTTTTTTTTTTCCTATCCATACATACACCAAGGCCCCATAAACCTCCCCCGCCCCGATGCATAGATCGGCAGGCACCTTAATTGTTAGGCATTGTATGCCTATGGTCAGGTGCCAGATCTGAATCTTGAAAGAGTTAAAATACCTCTCCAGAGGTGAAATTAATCTAATGGTCAATTGCAGGATAGATTGTTTTGCTGTCTTCCCAGGGGGGCTGTTTGTGGAGATTTTATAGACCAATCAAAATAGAGCTGGAAGGGACCTCTTGGAGGTCTTCTAGTCCAGCCCCTTGCTCAAACAGGAGATCTGATACCATTTCAGACAAGTGGCTGTCCAATCTCTTCTTCAAAACCTCCAATGATGGAGTACCTGCAATTTCCAGAGGCAAGCAGTTCCACGGGCTAATTGTTCCCACGGTTAGGAAGTTTCTCCTTAATTCCAGATTGCTTCTCTCCTTGATGAGTTTCCATCCATTGTGTTCTTGTCCTGCCCTCTGATGCTTTGGAAAATTAATTGACCCCTTCTTCTTTATGGCAGGCCCTCAAATATTGGACCAGAGAGGTATGAGGGCATCTCTGGAAAAAATCAGCAAAGGTCAGATGGAAGAAAGCTCCTGTCATGACTGGGGTGTGGCACAAAAACAACATAGTCAGAAAATCAGTAGGAGTCTCTTTATTAGCTCCAACTTGCCCCCAATGTCCTGGTTACCTTCTGGCTGGAGAAAATTTCTCCCAGGAACAGCCTTTGGCTGCAGAGAATCAAGTCCAAAACGTGGTCAACAAAAACTGTAAGTCCAATCAAGGCAAAATGTGGTAATTACTCCAGCAGGGCAGGAGCAAGAATTCCAGATGTGAAGGAACCGAAGTAATTCAACCCAGTTAGGAGGATGCCAGGAATGCAGATAAGTCACGACAACACAAGATAAACTCACATTTGT
Organism: Laticauda laticaudata; assembly: GCA_004320025.1. Lineage (NCBI taxonomy): Eukaryota > Metazoa > Chordata > Lepidosauria > Squamata > Elapidae > Laticauda > Laticauda laticaudata. The sequence goes on from BHFT01016891.1 coordinate 11,545, forward strand.
TCCCAGCAGACGCTGCACTTCGCATGCATCACCTTTAAACTCTCTTTCCAGCTGTGGCTAATGAAGGGAATCAGGGCCCTTTCCTCCCCTGTAAGCCATGCAACCTATGTTGCTCTCTTCTCCATTCCTCCCTGTGTGCCCAAGGATGAAGAAGGGGTGTGCCTGGGTCTTCCTTTGAACTCCCTCTCCCTTGCTCTACCTCTCCCCTGTTCTGCCCAGCCGGCCTTTGCCCTTCCCCAGTTTCCTCCACAGCCAACTGGAGCCACACTCCCAGTCCCTGTCGGGCTGTTCTGTTCGTCTTCTTCCTTGGATTCAGACTCCAACGGGCATGACAGCTCCCATGAACTTATTGCTTCAGAGGACACCTCAGTAGAGTCAGCCCAGCGTTTTAAGTCAAAATTTGAGAATACCTATGAACAAACTTTCTTTACCATAATGATTTTCAGATATTGGAAAGATCAGGTCCACTTATGAAGGCCCAATTAAACTAATTTATTGCTAAAACTTATGTGTAAGGATCTTCTCAACTAACTGGAGTTAGATAAAGGCCAAGGGCAATCAATGGGTTTGGATTTAGTCCACTTATGGCTTCATAGGGATGCTAGGCTGATCCCCCTTTTTACTTCACCGCCAGGTTTTGCCACTCCTCCTCCCTACTACATTATTGCAATAGCTCAGATTTTTAAGTGGAATCCAATGCTGAAATATGGAAAGCAAGGTGTCTCTCAAAGTAGTGGATTTAGAGATATAACTTTGGAGTTCATGTCCATAATAGCAGTCAGGGACCTGATTCAGTTTACTTGGGGCCTAAACAGCAAAGATCTTTCTTTTTTCCTTCCTTCCTTCCTTCCTTCCTTCCTTCCTTCCTTCCTTCCTTCCTTCCTTCCTTCCTTCCTCCCTCCCTCCCTCCCTCCCTCCCTCCCTCCCTTTTCTAAACCACCCATCACCCTCAAAGATACCTGTGTCAAAAAATGGAATTGATGAATAAAAAAACAACTCTGTGAGCTGGTTATATATACCATTGTCTGAAATGGTATAGGATTTCCTACCTAAGCAGGGGGTTGGACTAGAAGATCTCCAAGGTCCCTTCCAGCTCTGTTCTCTTGTATTCTCTTGTATTGTACTGCCCTATACTGTACTGTACTGTACTGTACTGTACTCCACTCCTATCCTATCCTATCCTATCCTATCCTATCCTATCCTATCCTATCCTATCTTATCCTATTGTAACATGTTTATTTTGTCATGTCCCCCCCATTTCTTAATTCCAGTCAATGAAGAAGAACTAAAGAAAAGAATAGCTGAAGAATTGGCCTTGGAACAAGCTAGGCGAGAGGCTGAAGCTCAGAAAAGGTAAATTCCTTCATTTATTTTCAGAGTTTTTTGGGGAAATCTGTGACTTTGGATACCAGGGTTGAAATAAGGTCGGTGCCCATAAACTAGGAAAGCAAATGAGTAGAAACAGTTGGGAATTGGGGAGCTTGGATTCTAACACAGCTGGTGCACTCCACTTTGAAGACTGTTTGCTCCTGTTTCCTTTGAGAAAATGAGCTTCATTTCAATTTTTTTTAAAAAAACTGGCTGGTATGTGTGTAAATTTTACCTGAGATGAAAACAGTTTTTTAAATAAATCCTGACAGTGCCATACACTATGCCTCTCTGTTCTTTGTTTTGGAAGATCTTTCATTACATATAAACAAATTATTTAACAATTTGCTTATTTAGTATCTATGACTATCACTAAGTGTTGTATCTAATGTTTTATGATGAATGTATTTTTACAATGACTATGGTAATGATATATATCTAATGTTGTATGTACACCGATAGCATATGCACCGGAGACACATTAATTGTGTGTCTAATCACACTTGGCCAATAAAGAATTCTATTCTGTCCTGTCCTGTTCTGTTCTACTCTCCATTCCATATTCTATTCTTATTGTTTTATTCCTCTCCTGTCCTGTCCTGTCCTGTCCTGTCCTGTCCTGTCCTGTCCTATCCTATCCTTACCTATCCTCTCCTATCCTTACTGTTTTATTCCTGTTTTATTCCTATCGTATTCTTATTTATTCATATTCTATTCTAATTATTTTATTCCTGTTTTATTCCATTCTAATTATTTCTATTCTATTCTATTCTATTCTATTCTATTCTATTCTATTCTATTCTTCTATTTTCTTATTCTCTATTCTATTCTTCAGAATTTTACTGATGTGACGCAACATCAAATTGCGTCGAATCGGTAAAATTCCCTGCATACTTTTCAAAAGCATGATATTTGTTACCTTACCTTCTGTGCTCACCTGAGAACTAGTGAAGTCCATTTTTAACATGCCCGTACTGCTGTGGTCTGGATTTCTGAAACATTTTTGCCATCTTACAATCAATAAGACATTGTTATTTGACTTTCATCGAGACGTGTTTTGCAAGCTCATTATTTTGTATTTATTAAAGAACCTTGTAATTGACGTTGTGTGTGAATATTGCTTCTCTGTCTCTCTCTTTTAACACTGCTTTATGATGGAATTAACCACAGAGGTTTAAACAAATTATCCCAGTAGACTTCAAAGGAATGTATACCCAGAAATGTTTATAGGATTTCCATCCAAATTAAGCTAATGTCATACCAAATTGAACATAAACACAACCAAAAGCCCTTTACCCAGACTAAAATATGCCTCTTTGAGGAGTAAAACAAATTTATGTGTTATGCTGAAATTACAGCTCTTTGAAATATTATGGCTGGTCTTAATTGATTTTTGGTTCTTATGAGGAAATGTGCTTACTCTTTCTGTGTTCGTGTTAATGTAATTAATGTTAGCAGTTTAAAATGGAACAATTTATTATGCACTTTGATTATTCCTCCTGTACCAATAATATTAAGCGGTGCCTGTTGGTGGTAGCTTTCTTTTTCAGGTTTTATTCTATTTAATGCACACTGCAAACCTCCATTATATGAAACCCTGAGTTAGGTGGGCTTCTTAATCTTTTCCTTCCTGATGTGCTGCCAGGATTATCCAGGATTCCTATTCCCTGCGAACTCGCATTCACACCCATCCTCATTCCAGCACTGATGATGTTACCTAGTTGGGTCATGAAACATCTGCAAGCTCAAAGAGCACCAAGGACCCCATGGAATTCACATCTGTTGGGATCCATTCTCTTTAGGGAAGTGCAATCCAGAAGTCCCAGAATTCCCCAGCCAGCCATGTTTGAATTCCCCAGTCAACTCGAAGACGTATGGACCAACTTGAAGACATGTGGACTTCAATGTGAAGACTTATGGACTTCAACTCCCAGAATTCCCCAGCCAGCCATGTTTGAATTCCCCAGCCAATTTGAACACTTGTGGACTTCAACTTGAAGACTTGTGGACTTCAGTTCCCAGAATTACCCAGTATGCATGGCTGGCTGGGTAATTCTGGGAGCTGAAGTCTACAAGTCCTCAATATTGCCAAGGTTGGACACCTGTGTCTTAAAGAAAGAGATTAATAATACATTAATCATTGCAACAACTTTCCTTCAGAAGTTGCGAATGCCCCAACACTGGAAGTTTTTAAGAAGAGATTGAACATCCATTTGTCTGAAATGGCATCGGGTTTCCTGCCTGAGCAAGTGGTTGGACTAGAAGACCTCCAAGGTCCCTTCCAACTTTCTATTCTAAAACATAGTTCCTTGTAGTTGGACCGTAATTATTCAGGGCCTACGATATATTTTGAAGTTCTCTATAAAGNAGTTCCTTGTAGTTGGACCGTAATTATCCAGGGCCTACGATATATTTTGAAGTTCTCTATAAAGAGGCTGATATTCAGCGGAGAAATAAATATTTGCATGAACATCCCTCTTTGTTCAGTATTAGCAGTGCTTTATAGGATGATATTTGGGTGAAGGAATTGAAACTTGGCACAGCCATGCTCTGCCCGGCATTGGCATCCTTATAATAACGTTCAGCGAGTAGAGAAATTTACACAGGCTTTCGGGTTTAAACAGCTTGATTCCGAAAGACGGCTTTCAAAGGGAACCTTTTGTACTGTGAAATAGAGAAAAGTGGGGCGGGGGGGGGGGAAACCCCAGACATGGAAAATAGATTTGCAGGGATTATCTCCNGGTTTCCCCCCCCCCCCACTTCTCTCTTTTCTTGACAGACATTTTATAAAGGCTTTGTATGGATCTAATTCTCTTTTCCACAGTAGATTATTCAGTCGCTCTTCTCTCTTTTTTGAGGGTTGTTTTTTCTGCTTGCTGGGTATGTGCATTTCAGCAAAAGCTTCTGTGGGTGGTATCCATAAAATTTGGAATTATAGTATACATCTGTGTGTGTGTGTTGTGAGAGAGAGAGAGAGAGAGAGAAAGAGAGAAAGAATGTCTATCTGTCTCTCCTGTTCCTTTCTGTCTGTCTCTTTCTTTTTCTCTCCCCCATCTCTCCTTCCTCCCCATTCCCCCCTCTGCTCTTCTACCTCTCTTTTCCTCTTTTTCTCCTCCCCTCTCCCGCTCTCCGTTTTTCTCAACTATCTCTTTTTCTCCCCTCTATCTCTCCCTCAACCCTCCTCCCTTCTCCTCTCTCTCTCTCTTTTCTCTCTCCCTCTCCCCTCTCCCTCTCTGTCTCTTTCTCTCCCCCATTCCCTCTCCCTCCCTCTCCCTCCCTCTCTTTTCTCTGCTCTCTTTTTCTCCCCCCCCCCTTTTCCCTCTCCCCCTCTTTCTCCTTCCATAAGCTTTGTAAGAAATCCTTTGCCGGGATTTTACAAGGTATATCTGAAAGCACTACCTGCCAGAGCAGTGTTTTCCAACCTTGGGCTTTTTCCTGGGTCATGAAAGGTCTGCAAGAAAACAACCAACCTCAGAGAGCACCAATGACCCCTCACATCTGCAACCAAGTGCAGAGAGCACCAAGGACCCTACAGTCCTCTTCCTTCTCTTCTTCCTCTTCTTCTTCCTTCGCCCAAACCCCCTTACCTTCTAGCACTGATGATGTTCCCTAGTTGGGTCATGAAATGCCTGCAAGAAAACCACCAAGCGCAGAGAGCACCAAGGACCCACAGTCCTTCTCCTCCTCCTGTTTCCCCTTCTCCATTTTGTGACAAACATCCCCCCCTCCATATTTCTAGCCCTGATGATATTACCTAGTTAGATCATGAAACGTCTGCAACGAAGCAATCCAGCGCAAAGAAGCACCAGGGACCCCACAATTCTTGCTTTTTTTTTTTTTGCTCCAGAGTTCACTCAAACAGCTTTACTACATTAAAAAATGTAGTAAAAAAGTGCTGGTAGCTGTAAAATGCCCGTGGTTTTGGTTTTTATTTTTTTTTGAATGTCGAATGTTAGCAATTTAATTCCCCTCCTTTGCAGTTGTTAGCTCTTCTTCTTTACCAAAGTACTTTAGGTGACATTCAGCATCTCTTGCACGTTTATGACTTACTGAAAAGCCTCACTAGGATTTTTAATGCTTTGTTTTAAAACACACGCACACACACAGGAGAGAAAAGCAATGACACGTATTACCTAGCTGTGTTTTTATTCCTTTTATACCCCAAAGAGAAGGGGGGAAAAAAGAAAAAAAAAAGCCCACCCCTTTCTTAGTAACATCGCTGTCAAGCTTAAAGATGCTTTCCAACACGTCTGAGCACAACAGAGTTGTAGTTTTAAAGAAGAGATTGAATCTGGGTTAAACAGCATCCCCTCTAGTCTCATCATCTTTTGACTGTGATTTATAGCGGGAGATCAGAATGAAAAGAAAAATAGCTACCTGGCCACATGGAATCACCCACCTGCATGTATACACAATATTTTAACCGTCGGTGGGATACCTTGCAACTTCAATGGGAGAAGATTTCTGATTTACGAGGTCAGGATAAAAAGGGAGTTGGGTAACTTGATTTTTTTTCCTTCTCTGTATTTTGAAGTCCCAATTATTTAAACATAATGAGTCTGAATCGGACTAAACTAATTTGGGGTTATCTGGCTTTTTTGTGCTGCCTTTTGTCTCCGTTAACTGGCTGTGACAATTCCAGGCATAAAAATACAAGGAGAGGATTCCAAAACTATATGAGAGAGCCAGTTTGGTCTAGTGGTTAAGATACCAGGCTAGAAAGTAGACGCCCTGAGTTCAAGTCCTGCCTTAGTCATGAAAGCTGGCTGGGTGATTTTGCAATCACCAGGAGACGAGGAGTTCTAGTCCAACCTTAAGCATGAAATCTGACTGGGAAACTTTGAACCAATCACCAGGAGATGGTGAGTTCCAATCCTGCCTTAGACATGAAAGATGCATAGATGACTTTGGGTCAGTCATCTAGATGATGGTGAGTTCTAGTCCCACCTTTGGCATGAAAGCCAGCTGCGTGATTTTGGGCCAATCACCAGGAGATGGTGAGTTCTAGTCTTGCCTTAGACATGGAAGCCAGCTGCGTGATTTTGGGCCAGCCCTTCTTTCTCTGCCCAAACCACCTCACAAGGTTCTTGTTGTGGGGAAAATAGGAGGTTGGGGACCTCAGTTCTAAGGGATCAAGGAACACAGCAAGCTTAATATAACTGGATGATTCTGTGTTCGAAATACAAATATATCAGCGTCTGCAGTTCAAGAATAACCCTGTTAATCACTCTGAATTAGAAATTTTCTTTTTCTTTTAAGATTGTTTTAATGTTCTTATTCATGACCAGTCGCTTTTCAGATGGCATCGTGTATGTTTTAAATCGTATTATTTATTCTACGTAAGTTGCCAAGGTTTCTTTCTTTTTTATTTGTGGCAGGATAGAAGTACAATCAATCAATGCCCGTTGGCAATGATTTCTGCTGTGCATTTCTGTTTTCTTTCTAAGGAAGACAGGAGACAGTCTTTGTAAAAGTCCATCTGGTCCAAATTAAAAACATTTTTTTAAAAAAATCTCCCCTTTAGGGTGGGTAGGTGAGGCACCGGCTAGAAGGCGGTGGGGTAATGGGTTTTTTTGGGCAGCGCTTCCCATTTTGTGAAAGATATCGCTCCTGAAAGATTCCCTGTGTTCTAGATCAGTGGTTCTCAACCGGTGATTCGTAGACTCTGTTGAGGTTTATCGCGATGATTTAAATCTTCAGTTAGGTCTGGGTGATCCGTGGCTAGGGTCTGTTGCCACAGGTTTTTTTTAAAGGTGGGGTAGCTGGCTGAGGAATTCTGGGAGTCCACAAGTCATAAAGTGGCCAAGGTTGGAGACCCCTGATTTAGATAATATTCGTGAACGAAGGTGAATATATATGGCCCAGGATAATTTTGTCTTCCAAGCTTTTGGAGTGGAGCCCATCTTCAGGGAACTTCTTTCTAGCAGAGGGTGTCCTTTGTCCTATTCCAAGGGTCTTCAAACTTGGCAAGTTTAAGACTTGTGAACTTCAACTCCCAGAATTCCTCCTTCAGTAATGTTAGCTCAGGAATTCTGGGAGTTGAAGCCCACAAATCTTAAACTTGCCAAATTTGAAGACCTTTGCCCTATTCTGTGTATGGTGTTGTATTGATACGGTGTTTGTTGTATATGGATTTTTAGATGCTGATTGGGGTGTTGGTGGCTGGCTATTAGGTCGTTGCTTGTTGTTTATTTGGGTTGTCAAGCCCTTAAGTACTTGATAAACTGGTGGCAAATATGGCTGTTTTTTTATTTATAATTTTTTAAAAAAACATGAAACATAAAAATTCTATGTCCGTATATGAACAGTGTGTTTTTGAGAAATAGTGTTAATAATAATATTCATGACATTAATGATAAACATTAATGATAACATAACATTGATGATAATCTCATAATAATATTTACTTATCCATTTTAATTATATAGTTAATCATTTCCTTATGCTTTTAAGCTTCCAACTTCTGTTTCTGCTAGTTAGCCATTGATAAAACAAATTCCATGTTGAAAAGTGTTCAGTTTCTTCATTCTCTTTAATTTTAAATGTTAGTCTACCCATTACTGTATGTTCTAATTTTTTTTAAATAACATTTTCATCTGTAGGGATCTCTTCGTTTTTCCATTGTTGTACAAACGCAATTCTAGCTGCAGTTAACACATGTAAAATTAAATATGTATTCGCTTTATTCTATTTTTCTGGTAGTTTTTTGTTTTTTGGATTTTTTGTTTAATTCCAACAAAAATATTTTGTTTAGATCTATGTGTCGCTTTCCTATTTTTTTTCCTAACCGTGTGTGTATTTTTGTCCACACATGGACAAAATATGTGGATAAAAAAAAATTTTTTTTTGCCTTTGGGCATGTCCACACATGTGAATAGTACGAACCCGTGTCTGATTACATTTCCAACACTTAGCAGACATATCCTTAGACATCTGGCTGTTTTTGTTCCTGCTTGTCCAACAATCTTAGTAGCTGAAAAATTGAATGCACGTCCTCGTTCATTGCAGTATGAGGCTACCAATGAGTTTGGGTCTGTCTGTCTGAGTGTTCAGTTGTATTCTTGCATAGATAATATTTGCTAGATAATATCCCTTGTATTCTAGAAGACCCTCAAAAGCATCTCATTTCGGCAAGACTTTGGCTCAACATGATGTTTAGAGATCCCCCTGCTGTTTTAGTATTGGTGGAGTCTCAGTGATGATTTATTGTTCTTATTTTGTCATTTTATTAGTGGTGTCTGTTTTTGTGTACCACCCAGGGTTTTTCTGATTGGGGCAGTTTAAGGATATTATAAATAAATGCTCTTTTCCTGGGCTTGTAAAGGCGTAATATGAGCTGTTATTTATTTATAATGCTGTTGCATTTGGATTTATATCCTGTACTGATGTTCTTAGTGTATTTTGCTCTTAAAGGCCTATTATCTCTCAGTTGCATGTGTGGCACAAAAACATAATGGAAAAGAACAGTGGCTTTCTGCGTGTAGTATTTCTGTCAAAAATATATGGGATGTGATTGCCTTATGGAACTAATGTTGTCTTCTGTGGAGAATTTAGTTTGCTAAAGAGGAAGTGACAGGAGCCGTTAGAAGAAAAAGTTTTCCATGGCAACTAACATACCTGATCAAATGTTTATCTGAGGAATAGGAAGTGTAAACGAAGTTTTATTCTCTGAAAGTAAAAATAGACTATGCCAGGGGTCGCCAACCTTTTGGGCCTCAGGGACCACCAAACTCATAATTTTAATTCCCGCGGACCACGAATATGATTTGTTTTGTAAAATAATGATCAGAGAACTTCCATTTTATTAATATGAAATGCACCTATTTAATATAACAAAATTATAAATGCTTATTTAGTTGTAACAAAATCTTTAAAGGTTGTTTAATTGTAACGAAATTATTAAAGTTAGTCTAATTATTACAAAACAATGGTCAACCTGAGAGAAGGAAAATGAAGACGGGCAGTCTGACGGTGGCTTGCTGACGTTGGTGGGAAAGTCAGTCCCATATTCTAGAGCTGCAGTAGTCACAGGGCTGGCCTTTTGGTCATCCTGGAGCAGCTGCTCCTCTATTGAGGTGTACCGGATTGCCATGGACTGCAGGAGTTGCTCCAGGATGACCCAGGGGCCAGTCCTGTGACTACTGCAGCTCTGGAATACGGGACTGACTTTCCCACCCATGTCAGCAAGCCACCCCGGGGTGGATTTCCCTCCCCCTCCATTGGTCTTACCTTCCAGTTCCAGCTCGTGTGGCTCTACTCAAGGTAAGGTTTGCGGGGGCCAGCGGGTGGGCAGGCCATATGGCCAGCGCAGTCTTGTCTTCCCGCGCAACCAGGATTAATTGCTTTGGGGGGGACATTTCTCCACCAAAATTTTCTTGTGGACCACTGGTTGGCGACCGCTGGACTACGCCATGTAAAACCAATTTTTAATCATTTCTGGGTGAAAATCTGACTCAATTAACTGCACAAGTAATCCTTGACTTACAGCCATCCATTTAGTGATTGTTTAAAGTTACGACGGCACTAAAAAGAGAGACTTATGTCCATTTTTCACACTTAATGACCATTGCAGCATCCCTATGGTGTCATGATCAAAATTCAGCCGCTTATCACGTGACTCCTATTTACGATGGTCGCGGTGTCCCTTTTTCCGACCTTCTGACAAGCAAAGTCAACAGGGAAGCTGGATTCCCTTAACAACCATGTTACTAACTTAACAACTACAGAGGTTGACCATAGATGTGTGTGTGTGCTGCAATGGTTATAAGTGAAAAACGGTCTTAAGTCACTTTTTTTTAGTGCCATTGTAACCTTGGAACAGTCACTAAATGAGTGGTTGTAAGTTGAGGATTACCTGTGTGGGTCAAAATAGGCAAGGAAGTGGTGAATGAATACTTGGACGCTTTGAATAAATTTATAACTAGGCCTGGATGGATTAAATCCTAGAGTTCTAACGGGATCAACAGATATAATATCTAAACATCTGGGTGTAATCTTTGAGCATCTCTGGAATACATGGGTGAGTGCCAGAAGGTTGGAGAAGAACTAATATTCGAATCTTTTTTCAAAAAAGGGAGGGAAAGTGGACCCAGGAGAAGCAGCAGAACAACCTGTTTGATGTCCACAGCTGGACAAATTCTTTAAAAGAGGATCAAATAGACAGGAATAACGTGACAAAATTAGCCAGAGTTCGTTCAAAATAGGTTTTGCCAACTTAACCTTCCTGCATTTTAAAAACAACTTGGGTAGAAGAAATTTGAATTAGTTGCTTTATTTATGAGCAGTAATTAAAAAAAAACAACAGGCAGTTTCTTCCAAGTTGTCAGAAGAATCTAACACATGATATGACAGTTGTCATTTGTGTCCCTCTCTTATTCGGGACTTGAAAAAGAAGATAAACCTTTGTGCTTCTACACATCCTAATTTCTTTTAGAGAATTAGCTTCTTTTGAGTAAATTTGCTTGGGATAGTTATCAATTTTTCAGTGTTTTCTTTAGCCTCATCGTGTACTGAATACCTGATTCTTAATAGTCTATTTCTTTGTGATTTTGTTCAGAAATTGCTGTCAGATGAAGCTCCATCAGTCCATTCGTGCTGTCCACTAGATAAGTTACCGTATAAATTATTTGGTTCCCTCCCTCTTTTTATTTTGAATTGCTGTGCACAGAAATTATTTTCAATTTCTTTTGCAATATGTACTACGTTAGTCTTGAGCAATACTGGCCTTTTTCTTTTCTATGTAAACTTGGAATTTCTAAATTACTTGGATAAGCTTATTTGTTGTGTTATCCACGACAGCACTGTGTATTTGGCATTGTGAGATTCTTTCGACAGTTGGTAAATGTTACTCCTGATTCTTGTGAATATTTAACAGAATGCGCATTTCACAAGAGATGAATTGGGGGGTGGATGGGAAGAAAGATGCTCTTTCCATAGTGCGGTGTACAGACATTATCTGAAACTGTGACTGCAGGTTGCGTCCACAGTGCGATAGGAACAAGTTCTCTCAGTGCAACTCGCGGGTTGGTGGGTTGTCCACAAAATTCCTAGGTTTTTCTGATGCACACAATGTATATGTCTGTGATGGTGAACCTATGGCATGTGTGCAACAGGTGGCATGCAGAGCCATTTGTGCCGGCACGCGAGCCGCAGGCAAACTTACTGCACTGCACATGAGTGTGCCTCACAGTTGATTTTTGGCTGGTTTGAGGCCTTTTTCAGTCTCCCAGGCTTGAGGAAAGCCTCTGCAGCCTGAAAAATAGGCCCATTTCATCATTTCCTGTATTTCCAGAAATACCGGAAGTGACAAAACAGGCCTATTTATCAGGCTGCAGAGGCTTTCCTCAAGCCTGGGAGGCCAAAATAGGCCTCAAACAGGCTGAAAATCAGCTGGGAGATGCAAGGCAAATAAGGGGGCGGGGGATTGCGCACGCATGCAAAGGGGCATGGGTGCATGCATTGCCTTCTGGGTGCTGGCACGTGAGCATGCGAGTGCAAGCCCACATACAATTTTTGGCACAGGAGCACAAAAAGGTTAGCCACCACTGGTATATGTGATGAAATGTAGTCTGGATTCCCAGCAGGGAGGGGCTGCATTCCAAAGGAGCAAGAGACAACACAGTCCAGATAGTTTGTGTGAGAGAAAGAGGGTGAGGATGGCACCTCCCTAACAGTTCCCAGAGTACAGGTAGCCCTCCACTTTCCTGCAAAGTAGAGTCCCAGATTTCCATTGCTAAATGAGACAGTTCAGTGGATTTTGCCCCATTTTACGACCTTTCTTGCCACAGTTATTAAGCAAATCGCTGCGGTCGTTAAATCAGTATCATGATGGTTAAGTGAATCTGGCTTCCCCATTGACATTGCTTGTCAGGTCGCAAAAGGTGATCTGGTGACCCCAGGACTTCAACTGTCATAAATACATGCCTGTTGCCAAGTGTTCAAATTTTGATCACATGGCCACGGGGATGCTGCAACGGTTGTAAGAGTGAAAAAACAGTCATATGGCACTTTTTTCATGGCCACTGAAATGAATGGTTGCAAGTCGAGGGATTGCCCATATTCTTAATGGTAAGGTTAGCATGCTTTAGTTTGGCAAGATTCTGTCTTTAGGTGAGGGACAAGAAAGAGATCTTGGAAGGATCACAGCATGTCTTTCTTGATTTTTGGAGCCTGGCAGTGTCTGGAACCTTCCTCCCTGGTAACTCTAAAATGGGAGGCATTGATATAGACAAGGTTGGTACGGAGGTGACAAACATTCACCACCTTGTGAAAGCGGTTTCAAAGATAAATTCACCCGTTGACATCGAGACATCTGCTTCTTGTTCCTGAGTGCGAAGGCTCGTAAAAGCAGAACCATAAAATAAGGATATCTGCTTGTTTCATTTAACGGCACTAAAGAACCAGAATGTAATAAGAACTTCCTTTATTATCATTATAGTCAATGATCCACGTAAAAACATATAAAAACATCATAATCAGGGATGGAGGATTAGACGATGCGTTTTAAAATGGCCACAGCTCAGTATTCAGACACCATACCAATAATGGAATTGGGAAGCTTTAAGGGACGATGCTCGGTTCATCTTAGATAATGTCCCTGCAGTGGAGACATGAAAGAATTTTGTCTCTCCATAAACATGGGTTCAGCAGGACAGGTCGTCCTTGATTTACAACAGTTAGTTTAGTGGCCGAAGTTACAACGGCACCAGAAAAGTTGACTCTTTTTCACACTTGGGCCTGTTGCAGCTTCCCCATGGTCAGCTGATCAAAATTCAGGCCCTGACCAAGACTTCCTGAGACACCAACAAACACACATTCAATCAAAAACCCTTTATTTTAGTTCAACATCTGTGAATTATCATCATTCACAGCCCATTATGAGTCTCAACCAGTTATAAATAGTCCCATGGAAGTCTGCCAAAATCCTTCGGAAGAACTCCGATAAAAATGCACCTTTATCTTTCTTGAAGTGCTGCCAACAACTAAAGTCCCAATTAGTCTTTCAAAACCAAATGGAGCACAAATTCACCACAGAGCTTTCAGGTTCCCAATTGACCAGAGCGAACAACATTGCTTCCTGCCCCTTTGCACTTCCTTTATATCTTAAGCCAATCACCTCCAAGCCTTATTCTCGAGTTGCTCCTTTTGTCTTAATTGCTCTTGCCTTCTGGCAGCTCTGCGCACACGCGCACTTGGAACAGGCTCCCCCTGTTCCTCTGCCTCGCTGCTGCCAGATTCTGGAGGCTCCGGAGTCAGCACATAACTCCCAGGTGGTCCTGGCCCCATCTCTGCATCGGACGCAGGATCATCGTCCGAGTCCTCCCCAGACTCTCAGACTCGGCCTTGTTCTTCCTCACTGTCCAACTCTGCTGCCATATTCACAGGCTGCCGGCGGACCACAACACCCTGGTTATAAATGTGATGTTCATATGATGTTTATAATGTTTGATATTATTAACCAATTATAGATAAAGATGAATAGAGCATTTAATTAACTAATGGGAAATGAGGATAAGTGAAGTTCATGGTGAATAGATTTTGAGAATAATAATTATAGTTAACTGTATGTATAATATTTATTACTTATATTTAAAAGAGAGCATAGCTAGACAGTACACTGCCATTGTAGATTTGGAAATTTTATATATAATAAAGAAAATTGTATCATAAGAATAACAATAATAAAAAATTCAGATGTTTTGCGACTTACTCATATTTACGACAGTTGTAATGTCCTGGGGTCAAGCACAGTCAATGGGGAAGCCATATTCACTGAACAGTCGTGTAACTAACTTAATAACTGAGATAATTCACTTAATAGTGACAAGAAAGGTCATAAAATGGGGCAAAATTCACTTAACAACTGTGTCATTTTGCGGCGGAAATTTTAGGCTCGGTTGTGAGTTGCAGAATATCTACCTGTACGTGGGTTTTAATTTCAATCTCCTCTAAATGACAAAGGTAAACTCATTTGGATGGGGGAAATTCAGAAAGACCTGTTCCTATTATAATAATATAATCCTTATAATTTTTTTCAGATCTGGCCCCTTAATCCATTTGCCTAAAAATAAGTTTCTCTTCACCCTGGGAAGATTGAAAGAAGTTAGAATTTTGGCCAACAGACTGTCCAAATATATTTTTGAACTTATAATTTACAGAGATTAAAAAATGAATGCAAACTAAGGAAAATATAAACAAGAAAGAAAGAAAATTTAAAAGTACAAAGAAAGGGGGGGAATACGTAAGGAAAAAGAAAAGAAAAAAAATAAAAATAACTTCCCTTTTCATCAAAGCAAGTAGAAACATTTTCAATTGCTCATTCACTTTCTTTAATATTTCAATCAAACTCTTTTCATCCTATATTTATCTATTGACAAATAATAAAAATTCATCTTTTAATCTTAATCAGCAAAAGCCCATTTAGAGCTGCCAGAAATAACAAGATATATTCTAACTTTAAACAATTAAATCTGTTTCCTAATTCTTTCCTGCACATAACATAAAAGCTTACCATTTTCTCTAAAACTCTTCTTCCCATGGCTTATCTCACATCTATGAAACAATCTTTAAACCCTCCTCATTCAGACTTAATCAGGAAAAAATTCCAGAAGAGCTTGTAGAAACAACAAATGGAAAATATTAATCCCTTCAAATGATCTCCCACAAATTAATTTAATATCTTCTCTTCATCTCCTCTCAATTACAACATCGTAGCTTATCCTTTTTTTCCTGAAATAAGAACGAAACTCTCTTGTTTCCATATCTTATCCATGAACAAATCTTTAAAGCTTCCTACTTAAAAAAACACATTAAAAGCTGTGACAAAAGAGATGATCATATAGAGTTTAACCTTCATCAAATGAACCCACTTTGTATGCCTTAGTTTTAGGGGTCTTGATTATTCATTAGAGATAACCATCCCAAAATCTGATTTCTTCCTTGTTTTTGCTTTTGTCAGGGATTCCTTCACGGATTTAACATACCTTTTTGATAAATCTAAAGTAAGAAAATTCTTCAAATCATTTTTCTGGGTTAAGATTCACGTAACTTCTGGTTTATTATGATTTGTGTATGCCTTTTAACTACAGGTAGTCCTCAAGTTACAGCTGTTTGTTTAGTGACTGTTTGAAGTTACAATAGCACTGGAAAAAAGTGACCAGTTTTCACATTTATGACTGTTGCAGCGAAGTGTATGGGGGCTCGAGTGGTTGGAACGCTGAGCTGGAGGTTAGCAATCCCGCATTCGAGATCCGAGAACTGCCATGGGGCAAGGTTGAGCTCCCATCCTTCGCTCCAGCTGTTGCTGGGGACATGGAAGGAGCCCCCAACTGCGCATCCCCATCGCAACAGTGATCATCATCTCCATTTAACAACCCCATAATCTCTTGTGGGGTGGAATCTGGGCAACTGAATAGAGCTAGCTGTGTATTTACTGGCCGGATGCCCTTCCTGTTGCCAATGCAAAGTTTTGTTCAGCAGATATATTCTCATTGTGAATACAGAGAGAAATATCTGCCTCTTCCTAGAATCAAACTCACAGCCTCCTGATTGTGAGGTGAGAGCTCCACCTCTAGGCCACCGCCCCACTCTCCCATCGCAACGGTGATGTCACCGGATAATCCTTTCAAACTAGAAGTGCTTTGAAGGCGAATATACGTGTCCCAGGATAATGTTGCAGGATCCAATCTGGGTCGGTCCCCGGGACCAGGGATTTCATCTTCTGAGCCACTTGCAATAGGGAGTATAAATACCACACACACACAATAGCACACACTCGAAGAGAAGTTCCCCAAGGATGGGCACAAGTCCTAAAACTAGGAAGACCGAAACCTCTGGTCCTGGGGACTGACCCAGATTGGATAGTGGAAAAAAAAACCAAAACCCATTGCAACAAATAGACAGTCGCATGATGAAAATTTGGTCATGTATGTATTTATGATGTTCGCCCTGTCCTGAATTTTAGGACCTTCTGACCACGAGGGAAGCCAGATTCACTTAAACAGGTTGCTGACTTAACTGCAGCGATTCAAATTAACGGTGGCAAGAAATGTCCTAAATGGAGCAAAACTCACTTAACAACTATCTTGCTGAGCAAATGTTGGGCTCCATTGTGGTCGTAACTTGAGGACTACCTGTATTTTCTCTGTTTTAAATCCATATCTCAAAACAGCCTGATTTTCCAGCTGCATCCTCTCTTCTCTTAAAGTCAATTTTTAATGAATTTGAAGGTCTAAGGCAGGGCTCTTCAAACTTGATAGCCTATGGACTTCAACTCCCAGAATTCCTCCTTCAGTCATGTTAGCTCAGGAATTCTGGGAGTTGAAGTCCACAAGTCTTATAGTGTCAAGTTTGAAGACCCTTGGTTTAAGGCAGTCGCGGCTAACCTTTTTGGGCTGCTGTGCCAAAAATTGTGTGTGTGCTGGCGCGTGCACGCTTACACGCCAGCACCCAGTAGGCAATGCATGCAGCCCCCCCCACACCCCCTGCATATGCATGTGATCCCCTTGCTGCCTCCTTACCTGCATTGGCCTCTCAACTTATTTTTGCCCCATTTGAAGCCTTTTTCGGCCTGCCAGAGGCTTGAGGGAAGTCTCTGCAGCCTTTGCAGGCTGAAAAATAGGCCCATTTTGTCACTTCCTGTATTTCTGGAAATACTGGAAGTGACAAAACGGGCCTATTTTTCGGCCTGCAAAGGCTGCAGAGACTTCCCTCAAGCCTCTGGCAGACCAAAAAAGGCGTCAAACAGGTTGAAAATCAGCTGGGAGGTGCTCGCATGCACAGTGAGGTAAGTTTGCCGGGGGCTTGCATGCCCGCACAAATGGCTCTGCATACCACCTGTAGCACACGTGCCATAAGCCTGCCATCCAGGGTCTAAGAAATAAGCGTTGGGTACCTCCTTAAATTCTTCCAGAGTGAAAATGTTTTTCCCCCTCTCCATTTTGTATTAGTGGGAATTCTCCTTTTAATTATAAGCTGCTCTCTGAGGGAGATGCGCAGTTTAGAAATATAAAATATTAATAAAATTAAGAAATAATATTTAATTCTTTCTGGTTGCCTCTAATAACCGCCCTTCAAGAACTCCTCTTATTGAGTTTCCTCTCCCTGCCTATCCAGAACATTTCCCTGAAGGAGAATTTCTTACACTTAAACTCAGACCTTCATACATATTTTAATAGGATTTTTTCTTTTTTTTAACAAACAACAAGAATTATTCTTACAACTTTTTTTTACAAAGTCCTCCTTCCAAGCCATCTGGCCCCCTTAATCCATTTAAAACCATTGCTAGATCAACATTCTAATTGCCCTTTTGCTGCTCATTTCCAAATTAAAAAAAAAATCCTTTAAGTTTAAACTGAAATAAATCTTCTTTCCCTGAGGGCTAGAGGAAAACCAGTGTAATAAAACTTGTCCTTCTAGAGATTCTTCCTTTCCCTAAAGTAGTTTATAAACCCATTTACAGGCAGTCCTCGACTTACGACTGCAATTCAGCCCAAAAGTTGTGTTGCTAAATGAAACATTGGTTAAGTGAGTTTTTGCCTCATTTTATGACCTTTCTGGCCACAGTTCTTCCCTGCGATTGTTAAGTTGGTAACACGGTGGTTAAATGAATCTAGCTTCCCGATTGATTTTGTTTGTTGGAAGGTTGTAAAAGGGGAATCACGTGATACTGTGACCATCATAAATATGAGCCAGTTATGTGTAAAAGTGATTTTTTTTTTAAAAAAAGTGTTGTGTGTAAAGGCCGGGTCCCACTGGCCGACGGATGCAAAACGTATGTATAAAGGACACAGCGGACGAGCAAAATTTGGGGGTGGCTCCATCTGTTGCCATCTGCTCCAAAAAGTGCCGAAAATTTGCATAAACAGAACGGAAAAGAACGGAAAAGAACGGACGTGGGTAGTATGTAGCGTGGATGTTAAACGGATGTTCATAGGAAGCCTAGCGGATGAAAGCGGATAGAAGCGGATGACACTTCCGAAGGGGTTCCGGGGGAGAATTTTGAAGCAGACGCATAGCGGAAGGGGCGGATGCATCACGTATGCCGAAAGGAAACAAAGGGGATGCCGCGCGATATATATCGGATGCAAACCGTTCACTGTGCATCCTTTCTATTTCCGTGCTACTAACGCTGTGTAGACATTCCATGTACCTTTTGTTTCCTCCCTCTTTCCGTTTTCAGCTGCAGCGGATGTGAGTTGAGGGGATGCCCAGAGGATGCAGAGAGGATACAGCGGATGTTTAACGGATGATAAACGGACATAGAACGTTTGTTGCTCGTATGTCGCGGATTTACATCGTACACAGCGGAAAGTTCATCCGTTCACAAAGTTTTGTGCAGCTCAAAACTTCTTGCACGGATGAAATCTCAGTGGACGGATGCTCGACAGATAGAGCGTATGAAACACATATGCAATGAGTACACAACGGATGCATAGCATTTTCCAACGGATGGCAAGCTTTTTTTAACGTTTTACATCCTCTTTGCATCCGTAAGTGCAGTGAGACAAGGCTTTAAGCCTGATTATTTCAAAAAAATTTTCTTTAAAAAAAAAATCGATTTCTTGCTTTGCTCTAGGGCTAGAAACATATTTTGTGTGACAAAAATTACAAGCGGCTTCATTAAAGTACTTCTGAAGAAGGAAGAAATTTCAAGTTTCTTTCAATCTTTATGATGGGGCTGGTATGCCCAATCTCTGGCTGTCAGTGTTGTGACCTGCCAGCGGAGCTGGTGGAAGACTGAGGCAGTGAGGAGGTTGGGGAGGAACATGGGCCAGAAGGTTCTGAGGAGGGCTCTGCATCGGAGGCAGAGATGGGGCCAGGGCCGGCTGATGGTTATCAGCTGCCTTCAGAATCATACATCAGTGAGGCAAAAGAACAGCTGGAGCCTGTTCCCAATGTGCGCATGCACAGAGCTGTCAGGGGAAGGGAACAGTTAAGGAACAAGGGTTGACTCGGGAACAAAACCACAGGTGGACAGTAAATGGCCCATAAGGAATAAAGAGGAGTGAAAGGAGAGTGGTGTTTGCAGGAGACAATGAATTCAATTCATTAAGATAAAGATCTATTCCTGACTTCTTGCCAAGTCATTGCTGCTACAGCATGGTATTTGGAAGATATCGGCCTGGCAACTCTCCAAGTTTGATAAAGGTCTGTAGTTGTGAAATCTCATGAAAGACTGTTTGCCTGGACTTTGCTGGATGTGAATGAGAGGAATTCAGTTTAGCCTAAATAAAAGAGGCTTTGTCATGATCAGGAGTCTGCTTTGTGATTTTGGGAAGGCTCGGTCAGAACAGCCATTGCTTCTTTCTGTCCATTTTGTTCATTCATACCATCCTGAGGAAGCCCAAAACTCCTGGGATTTATACCCCCAACACACCCAGAGCATGCCAGCTTGGAGAAACGTCCGAATTGGGTGTCTGTAACCCCGTTAATCGTGGGCAGCCGAACTTCACGCTTAAGATGGGCAGTTTGCGAAACCGGTGGTCCAATTTCTTCTGTGAATTTACAAGTTCACTGTTTAAATGGCAGGTGGAGAAGATTGCAATGGGCTGGGAAATCAAAAGGGGGAAGATAATTCATCAGTTTTATTATAGTGACTATGATATTGATGAACTCACTACTGAGGTCTCGGCTGTCAGCCTCAGTAGAATATTGGATTTCCAGAGCTGAAATGTGTACCAAAGATTCTTAAATGAGGATTATGCGTTGGGAGCAAAAGAAAAATCCATGAAGCAATCTTTTCTGAGTGGTTAATTTCCCCCCCCCCCTCCGTGCAACTTTAGTTTTGGCAGATGCAGTTGGACTTTTAAGTAATACTTTTTACTGTGTAAAACATGTTTTTGGATATGCCTCATAATTTATAGGGTTTTATAATATTAGGGAGCCTATTTCCCAAAGATGTTAATACTTGGCACTAATCTATATGTCTATATATATATAACAGCGAAATACCACTCAAACATCATCACAAAATCTCCAGAACCATAAAGCCTACAAACTTGAAATTTGCCATGTTTGTTCCTCTTGGCTTCTAGGTGCTCACTAAGAAAGGATTTTTCTAAATGCTCACCAGATCATTTAAAGTGTTTCCTATATTATTATTATTAACACACTCTGATGCTAAGGAGTTCGACTCCTCCTCCCCACCTGAAAAGAAATCTGTTCCAAATGCAAAAGACAAGCAGGGAAGAGGAGTTTCAGTTTTACTTTCACAGCAGCAACCAGCTGTAGTACAGAACAGTTGAGCTAAGCTACGTCCAGGCTCCTTGCTGTCTCCTTGCTCACACAGCAAATACTGCTTCTGTTTCCAAACAGCCCTCAACTCTCTTACACACTGACAGGACGCTAGCCAGATGAATACTGATCGATGCTGGTAGGCAGAGGCAGAATTCCTCCCCCCCTTTCCTCCCCCAAAACTAAGCCTGACCACATAGTTTCGTAGTAAAGCACGGGTATCGAGCTAGTTTCTTTCTATTACTGATAGTCCGAAAGTAGATGTGAAAGAATGGGGGATTCCTATAAGGAGTACAAATTTATCATGGCTGGTTGCACAGTAAGCCAGGTGTTCAGACTGTGTTTTGGTTTGGTGTTTTGGTCTACCTGTTGAGTCCTTCCGAGGACTTCAGATTGGCTGATGTTCTTTGATGGAGTCCAAGGTCTCATCACAGAGTGTCAGCTATTCCAGGTAAAGACACCTTTTGCAATTGTCCATGTTGATGGTGTTCAAGTAGCGCTCCAGATATTTTGGGATTGTACCCAAGGAATTGATAGGCTTAAATGGGTTTCATCATGGAGGTGGCCTTTCTTGTCCTGTCTTTGCCTGCAGTTTGTTTATTGGTATTTTGTGGTTATTTCTTGATGTAGGCTTTTATATTTTTATATCTGTTGTTTCTATAATTGCGGTTTTCATCTGATAGTTGTGTTCTCCTCATAGTTGCTTCTGGAGAGATTGGCAGCTGTTAAAAGTTGATACATTAGATTGGATTAGAAGGTAGGTATGTAGGTAGGTAGGTAGATAGATAGATAGATAGATAGATAGATAGATAGATAGATAGATAGATAGATAGATAGATAGATAGATAGATAGATAGATAGATAGGATGGATAAAGGATGGATGAACGAATCGATAGGTGGATAGATAGATGGAGGGGTAGGGATGAGAGAGAGAAAGAGACATGGATGAATGAATGGATTGATAGATGGAGGGATACAAGATGAATGGATGGATAGATAGATGGAGGCTGGGTGGACTTCTAATGGTTTGACAACCGTTTTGGTGAGTACGCACTTTGCGCACATGCGCGCAGAACATTAGAAAACCACCATTTTACAGCTTTCCACTTTCCACTATGAGTAAAACAGCTAAAATTGTGAGTAAAACTGGGAATGAAACAGCTGAGGCGTGGTTATCCATTGTCCCACACCTCAGCTGAGCTTCAAAACTGCAGAAATAAAGGACAGACAGTGGGCAGGGCCAACTTATTGCTGGAGCTAAGGGTTCGCCCAAATCCCTGTGAACCCTTAGCAGCCCACCCCCTCCTGGATGGAGAGATAGGAGAGAGAGAGAGAGAGAGAGAGAGAGAGAGGATGAATGAATGGATGGATTGGTGGATAGATGGAGGGATAGGAGTAGATAGATAGATAGATGGATAAATAGAGTTGTTGAAGATGGACTTCCCCAACCGATTTCCATTGTAATTCACATTATTTTCTATTGTAACTGACATTATTTTACCATTTGCCATTTGCATCCCTTCCAAGGCAGCAGGAGGGAATAGCTTTCCATAGTCCACTTGTAGGAGAGAGAGGCGGCAGAGAAATTGAATGAATGAATGAATGAATTAAGAAAAGTGGCTGAACATGAAACAATAAACACGCCTTGCACGTCTTCCTGACTTTGGTGCCTTTTCCGGCAAGGATCCCAGTTTTGGCGTCTCTCCCTCCCTCCCTCCCCCCATCTCCTTCCATCCTTTGGGTCCATACAGATGGCATCCACTTGGCAAGAGGGCACTCTCTTTGCTTTTCAGTCCTCCATTTGGGAAGGCACCCTCTTCCAGAAATATGGCTCAGCTGCTTCCAGGAAATGGATTTTTTTCTCCTGCCTTCAGAACAGCTCCAAATAATCAGCTTGGCTGGAAGGAGTCTGGCCTTTGTATCTTCTGAACATTTCATCCATCTTTTTCTGAATAATATACTTTAACCCCTGTCTTTTCTGTTTTTTTCTGAAGTCCACACCCATTTGGGGAGGAAAATTCCCATAAAACGCTAAATCTGTGTTAAAAAATGCATCTTGGCAACATCTGGCAACTGCTCTTAGTAAAAGGGAATCCAATGGAAATTATAAATTTATTTTCCTTTGTGGTTTTTTTCTGTCTCTGTGTGTGTGTGTGTGTGTGTGTGTGTGCGTGTGCGCGCCCCATGTCACAAGAAAATATTTTGGCCTTATCCAAAAATCATATGGAAAAAAGACTATCCTCCTTTTACCCTTTATACTGTTTTGTTCATTTCAGAACACAGTAAGATGATGAAGGTTTTATTGTGATTTATTAATGGGTCCTCGATTTATGAAAGTTCATTTAGTGACTGTTCACACATACAATGGCACTGAAAAAGGGGCTTGATGTTCACAGTTAATGACCTTTACAGTATCCTCAGGATCATGCAATCAAAATTCAAATGCTTGATAACTGGTTCATACTTTACAACTGTTGCTGTGTCCCAAGGTGTGTTCTGACCCAGCTCCCCAAACATGACAAACCCTCTGTAGTTGAAGCAATGATTCTTTTATTAGGAGCTCCGGCAGCTCCAGCAAAAAGTTTCTCTCTCAATGCAGACTAACAAGTCAGTCTGTCCGGGAGATGAATAGTTGTCTGTCACACCTATTCATCTCTACCCCCTGCCTTTTATCCCCAGAGCTAGAATGGGGCCTTGCTAGCAGTGGTGGCTCTTCCGTCCCAAGGACCAGCCCATAGATTTCCACTGCTCTCCTCTCCTCTTCCTTCTGTGTATCTACATGTCAGGCACTGTACCCAGCTGTTCCTCCTCTTCCTCATCAGCCACCTCCAGACCTGGGGACTGTTGACTCTCCATCTGAGGGCTGACGGATGGCCCAGGCTCCGCCTCTTTTATCTCTCTCTCTCGCTCTCTCCCTCCCTCCCTCCCTCTGGCAGCTCCATTCCTTCTTCCCCCTCGGAGCTCCCAGGTTGCCTTGATGCTGACCCTGACTCTCATGCCTCCTTTGTCGATTTGGCTGTCGGAGGGGCTGGTGGCTGACAGGCCACAAACAGAAAGACATATTCACTTAACAACCATGTTACTAAGCAGCTGCGGGGATTCACTTAAAAGCTCTTTGACAAGAAAGACCCTAAAACGGGGCAAAACTCTCTTAACAAATGTCTCATTTAACAATATAAAGTTGGTGCTCAATTGTGGTTGTAAGCCAAGTACTACCTGCATGTAGCCCTTCAATTTTTCCAAATGTTGCTAAGACTTTAAAAGTAGGCAATTCTCAGCCAAGGAGTAGGCTTCCACTTTGCATTAAGCCGTAATATTTCTTTTGCTGTCGTTTCACATCTAACGTATATAAACTCAGGTAATTATGGTTTAGTCAATATACCACAGTTAACTAAATCAAACCTTAATGTAGGACTGTGGAATTTCCACCCACTGGAAGCCTAATCATAAGCCTTTGGGAAGCGGGGTTTTGGTTTCTCTTGATAAAAATCTGTGCTCTATTCGAGAAGCGGCGCAAGTTATTAGAAGCCGTTTTGCTATGATTAGTAATGAAGCAATTAGTAAAATATTATCTGGTGTAAATTAAATCACAACAATTTCCAAAAGCCTTTAAAACAAACTCAGATAAAATGAGACCGCAAGTGCGAAGCTGTTTACATAAACGGTATTAGCAGAAAGTCGTGGAAGATTGAGGATTCTGTGATTTGCACGCTCATTATACAAACAATTCTGTGTTGATAACGGTTCTTTTGTTTACGTTTTGAAAAAATGGGTGGGTGAGTTGGCTTCTTAGTTCAACCATCCACAACTTGGTGTCTTTCCTGTATACTTGGACAAGAATATCCATAATTCTTCAGCTGGAAAGGGACCTTAAGAGGTCTTCCAGTCCAAGCTTCTGCTCATGCAGGAGACTGCACAATTGTGAACAAATGGCTGTTCAGTCTCTTCTTTAAAGCTTCCAGTGTTGGAGCATTCACTACTTCTTGAGGCAAGCAGTTCCACTGATTAATTGTTCTAATTGTCAGGAAATTTCTCCTTAGTTCTAAGTTGCTTCTCTTCATGGTGAGTTTCCATCCGTTGCTTCTTGTCCTGCCTTCTGGGGCTTTGGAGACTAGCTTGACCCCCTTTTTGGGGGAAGCCCCCCAAATATTGGGAAATGCTATCATGTCAACTTAGTCTTGATTTTAATTAACCTACACCTACCCAGTTCTTGCAACTGTTCTTCATATGTTTTCACCTTCAGTCCCCTAATCATCTTTTGTTGCTCTTCTCAGCACTTTCTAGAGTCTCAACATCTTTTTTACGTCACAGAGACCAAATCTGGATGCAGAATTCCAAGTATGGCTTTACCAAGGCATTATAAAGTGGTATTATTAGCACTTCACGTGATCTTGATTCTATCCCTCTGTTGATGCAGCCGAGGACTGCATTTTTTGGCAGCTGCAGCACGCGGCTGGCTCCTATTTAAGAAATGATCCCTCCCAGCATTACTAGGTCTTCCAATCCAAGCCCCTGCCGAAGCAGGAGACACTATGCAAGTATGGGCAAATGATTATCCAATCTCTTCCTAAAAACCTCCAGTGATGGAGCACCCACGACTTCTGGTGGCAAGCAGTTCCACTGATTAATTGTTCTCACTGTCAGGAAATTCCTCCTTAATTCCAGGTTGCTTCTCTCCTGGATTAACTTCCATCCGTTGCTTCTAGTCTTGCCTTCAGGTGCTTTGGAGAACAGCTTGACTCCCTCTTCTTTGGGGCAACCCCCGAGATATTGGGACACTGCTATCATGTCCCCCCTAGTCCTTCTCGTCATTAAACTAGACATACACAGTCCCTGCAATCGTTCTTCCTATGTTTTAGTCTCCAGCCTCTCCCCCCCCCCCCCCCNCCCCCCCCCCCCCCCCAATCCTCTTTGTTGCTTTTACGACAAACAATTCCTGCAATGGTTGGGCCCCGTTTGATGTGCGAAACGCGTGCTCTTCAATGAGAACGACTCTTGCCACAGCGCTCCACCGGAAGCCCTTTCAAAAGACAATGGCAGGCCAGATGGGGTGGGTATTCACGAACATTGATACATCTGCTGTGTATCATTGCCACACATAAAGGGAGTTTGATCTTCCACTTAATCACACGGTGTTTCCTACCTTTTTAACATGAAAGCTCGATAGGATACTAATCTTTTGCGTGGCCCCCAGAGAATCCCCCCTTATATCATCAAGAGCTGCAATTTCACGTCGACAAAATTTTAATCTATAACCCTTCTGGGACATGTTTCCCTCTCCCTGGTAGGTTCTTGCTTCTCAGACAGGTAGATCTATGTGAAATCCATGTTTGCTTCACGCGGCGAACATATTGCAATAGTAAATAACTCTTTGAGTAATGACTGGACTGGTTAATGATGTCGTGGCTCGGGGATGCTGTTGCGTTGACCCATTGCACAAATGAGAATGTGAGATGCCTTGTGTTGAACTGACCGAGGGGTCTTCCTAGCCCAGTGATGGCAAACCTTTTTGTTGTGGTGTGCCGAAAGCACGCATGCATGCTGACACTCACAATGCAGTGCGCCCCCCTGCACATGCAGGTGCAACATATACACTGCCCTCTTATTTGCACTGCATATGAGCGTGCCTCCCAGCTGATTTTCAGCCCGTTTGAGGCCGTTTTTCACGCTTCTGGAGGTTTGACAGAAGCCTCTGCAGCCTTGCGAGACCGAAAAACAGGCCTTCCAGAAATATCAGAAGTGCCCGTTTTCAGCCTCCAGAGAGCCTCTGGAACCCGGGAGAGGTCATTTTCGCCCTCCTAGAGGCTCAAGGGAAGCCTCTGGCACCTCTGAAGACTGAAAACGTATTTTTGGTATTTCCAGAAGGCCCATTTTTCGACCTTCCGAGGCTGCAGAGGCTTCTATCGAGCTTCAGGGAGGGCGAAAACGGCCTCAAACTGGCCGAAAATCAGCTGGGAGGCACGTGCATGCGCACTGCATGTAAGTATGGCTGGGGCTCACATGTCTGCACAAATGGCTCTACGTGGCCCCTGTGGCACACATGCCATAGGTTCGCCATCACATTTATTAGCTTCTTTGTCACATTTATTGAGAGTCCTTGAGTTACAGCTGTTCTTTTTAGGGACCTCCTCAAGTTCCAACGGCGCTGAAAAAAGTTGGCTTAGGACCGTTTTTCAGACTTAGCAACCATTTGCAGCATCCCTGTAGTCACGGGATCAAAATTTAGACCACTTGGCAACAGGTTTGTATTTACGATGGTTGCAGCAAGCAAAGTCAATGGGGAAAGTAGATTTGCGTAACAGCTGGGTTACTCAATTAATGACTGACGTAGTTCTCTTAACCATTGTGGCAAGAAAGGTCATAAAATGAGGCGGTGCTCATAGAGCCCTCTAAATTTTGGGCTCAATTGTGGCTGTAAGTTGAGCAACCGCTTCACATTTATGATGATGGCAGTGTCCCGGGGTCCTGCGATCCCATTTGGCAACCTTCTGACAAGCAAAATAAACAAGGGAGCCAGGTTCACTTAACCCTGTGACTCACTTAGTAACTGCAGTGACTCACTCAACAATAGTAGCCAGGAAGGTTGTAAAAGGGGGCAAAGCTGACTTAACAGATTTCTTACTTAGCAACATAACTTTTTTGGGCTCAGTTGTGGTTGTAATTTGAGGGTTAGCCGTTTTATATTTATTTGCATCCTGCTTTTTATTACTTTTACAAGTAACTCGTGTGTGTGTGTGTGTGTGTGTGTTGCTGTGGAACTCTGGAAACCGGTCATGAATACCATTTTGGGGGAATTCGTTGTAAATTTGAACTTTTGCTAAGAAACCGGTCATAAGTCGTGAACTCCCTGTATGCCTTTCCCAAAGGAATTGTAAACCATAAACAATTGTAAACTCAGTAATTTGCAGGTGATCCCATATTGAACAGATACATCAGGGCCCACACACAACGTCCAAATCATGCATAGTGACTCTTCAAAGTTACCACAGACCTCAAAATTGGGCTCCGATTACCCTTGCCTCATCTAACAACATAAATTTTGGGCTCGATTGTGGTCGTAGGGATGAAGGATTACCTGTATTCAAGGCAATTTTACATTTCGATTCACTAAGTCAGGGGTGTCCAACCTTGACAACTTTTAAGAACCCTGGACTTCAGCTCCCAGAATTCAGAATATAACACTCACGCGATCCATCCCCCTTTTGTGACCTTCACTTAAACAGATCATCAGAGCTGGAAGGGACTTTGTAGGTCATCTAGCCCAGCCCTCCGCCCAAGCAGGAGACCCTGCACTATTTCTGACGGAGGGCAGTCCAGTCTCTTCTTGAAAGCTTCCAGGGATGAAGCTCCCACAACTTCCGAAGGTAACTTCTGTTCCTTGGGTTGACTGTTCGTGGTGTCAGAAAATTTCTCCTTATTTCCAGATTGAATCTCTCCTTATTCAGTTTCCATCAATTCTTCCTTGTCTGGCCTTCAGGTGCCTTGGAAAATAGCTTGACCCCCTTCCTCCTCTCTGAGGCAGCCCCTCAAATATTGGGAGACTGCTCTCATGTCTCCCCATGTCCTTCTCTTCACTAGACTAGCCAGGCCTAGTTCCTGCAATCGTTCTTCATATGTCTTAGCCTCCAGTCCCCTAATCATCCTGGTTGGTCGTCTCTGCACTCTTTCTAGAGTCTCAACATCTATTTTATAGTGTGGTGACCAAACCTGGATGCAGGATTCCTGGATGACTGAGTAAAAGTGCCACTAGAAGCAGCAAAATTTGCAAATTGGAGGTGGGGAGAAATGTCTCTCCTACACCAGGGAAAACAATTATTTCATTTATAAATTGTATTTCCTCATTCACTCCTGAAGAAATGGCGAGATATCAACCTAACAACTAAAACCTTATCACCTAAACCAATGCATTGACAGCCCCATTCATAAAGGCTATAACACAACACCTTAGATTGTATCTTTGGCCTTCCCTGCCATTTGAAGACTGATTTTTATTAGCTTTCCTGAACCTTCAGCTGCAGTATTGAATATTGGAAAACCAACAGATTTGGCTAAGTATTACCGTTGACGGATGGGATCCATGCCATGACACTTCTTGCTGTGCAGAATAGTTTCCTGCGATAAATCAGTTATACCGTCATTAACGGTCCAATGTGGAAATGGAGCCTAGCAAATATATGGATAAGATGGTAAATCCTGCCCAAAGGAATAGTGAACATTTTGTCCTGTACTTTAAAGTTAACATTAGCATAGTAATTGTTTTAGAGTGAATGAAAAATCAACCTGTTACCGTAGTTTCCCCCTCCCTCTCATCCCCTATAAAGCATTCTCCAAATGGATTGGACACAAGCCATATCATTTTCTTTAAGTTTGTTGGTTAAGCATCATTGATGACAAGACCAGTGGAGTTAAGCAAGTCATCATCCTAGAGCTGTTATGTTCCCACATTTGAATGAATTGATATTTAACCGAGCACCAATTTTAGTGCTAACCATTATTTGAGAAGATACTTAATTGTATGCATGTGTGTGTGTGTGTGTGTGTGTGTGTGTTTGTGTTTGTATACACAAATATATATGTGCAGGTCTTGGCTGTTCGGGTCTTTTCCCGTGTAAGATTGTGAATATCTTGGCAACGTTTCGATGAAATCCCACTTGCCATTTTCAGGCTGGTGTTTTCGGCTTCATGCTTGTGCGAGCAAAGTGTGGTGACCAAAACTGGATGCAGGATTCTTGGATGACTGAGCTTTGCTCGCACAAGCACGAAGCTGAAAGCACCAGCCTGAAGATGGTGAGTGGGACCTCGTTGAAACGTTGCCAAGATACTCTCAATCTTACATGGGAAAAGACCTGAACACGCCAAGACCTGCATACCTGTACCCGTGAAAATATACGAAAACACATACACACTCTCACACACACACAGAGTGAGAGAGATTGGGAGCAGGTGGCCCTATAGATATCTAGGTTTTGGGATGGTCTTCAAATTACCGTATTTTGCAGAGTATAAGACTCTCTAAAGTATAAGGCGTACCTAGCTTTTGGGGTGGAAAACAAGATTTTTTTTTTTTTGGTATCTGCCTCGGCCCTCCCAGCAATTTGCCTCCTTGCAGCAAACAGCTTGTATCAGCTTCAGCACAGCCTGATTAGCACAAGCAGCTGATTGCCGGTAGGATCACTCTCCTGACGATCAGCTGTTTCAGGATGCAGGGATTGCCATTGCCTATTGCCGTCTCCGTGCCCCCCATTTTCAGCCTCTGCACTGCATTTTTGGCCTCTGCATGCCCCATTTTCTGCACATTCTGATCCCCACTGCTGGAACGGGCCAAAAGGGTGTGCGGAGGCTGAAAATCAGACACACAGAGGTGGCAATAGGCGATCCCTGCAGTTTGGAACAGCTGATCATCGGGAAGCCGATCCAACCATCCATTAGCTGCTTGTGCTAATCGGGCTGGGCTGAAGCTGAAACAGGCTGTTTGCTGTTTGCTGCAAGGAAGCAAATTTCTGGGAGGCAGAGGCTGAAGGATGCTGGGAGACGGGGCTTCGCCAACATTCACTGTAGAAGACACACAGAGATTTCCACCCACTTTTTGGGGGGATGGGAAGTGCCTCTTATTCTCTTAAAGATATGGTACTCCTGCATCTCCCAAACTCCCCAGCTTGTAATGGGACAATCCGCTGTGGTCCACTCGCCGCAGGACCTTTCAGCAATTAAGTTTAATTAGTATTTAAAGTAATTAAAAATTATTTTAATTTTGGCCATTCTCGTTTCTTTTTGTCCCTCCTCGGGCTTCCTTGCTTTAATGATTCCATTTCACCATTTCTTCGATATTAGTGTGACTCTTGTCCCATGGCGAGTTGGCCATGGCAAGTTGTCCTTGACCAGGGGTGTCAAACTCACCCTAGAGAATGTAAGGCTCCTACATCGCTTCGGCTCGGTTTACCCAATGCAAAGAGGAAACATCCCAGCAGTTTGGGTAGTGGCATCAAGCTGGCCACACCCACCCAGTCAGCCATGCCCGGCCAACCCCACAAGGTTGCCCTCAGCCCTGATGCAGCCCTCAATGAAATTGAATTTTGACACTCCTGTCCTAGATAGAGAGACACAGACACAGACACACAGACACACACACACCAGCCAACATCTCTGTTTATTATCAGGCCTTCAAGCATCAAAAAAAGCTGATGTCTCTCAGCCATTTCTGCCAGCCCATTTGGTCTCGACGTTTGATGCCAAAGTGGCGTTGTGGGTTATAGAAACAACAATACACTGAACTCACACATGCTGTGCAGGAGACCTTTCTGCACCTGGTGGGGTTTCCCTCCTCCCCCCTTTTGCTGTGAATGACCATGCCTTTTGTGTGGATATTTGCTGGCATTGTCAAGTGTGTGTGTGTGTGTGTCTTTGTGATTGTGCAGTTGGCTGCTTGCCCCGGGGAGGCGAAATCCTGCCGGTGAGCCTTTGAATGCCAGCTGAGGTTGAAGGGCCTGGAAATTGAAAATTGCCCTACATAGCGGTGTTTATATACAGTGGCGTAGCGCAGATAGATGGATTTCACAATAATAATAATACCAGCAGGTAGTGCTTTGCTTCAAGCTGTTTGACTTGAGGAAGGGGAGGGGGAAAAATAGAGGCTTTCCATCTCGGGAGAAGAAAAAAATATGTTCATAAGCCAAGCTAAACATTTTTCTAAATTGGATGGGGACTTTGTACATCTCCGTTGGTGATATTTACCGGACTGACCCTGCATTTAGATTCTCAGCCCTGGGAGGCAGTAGGGCCCAGGGGTGGAAGGGTTGCTCTAGATCAGAGGTCTCCAAAGTTGGCCACTTTAAGACTGGTGGACTTCAACTCCCAGGATTCAACCTCAACTCCCAGAATTCCCCAGCCAGCATGGGAGTTCTGGGAGTTGAAGTCCAGAAGTCTTAAAAGTTGCCACAGTTGGACACTCCTGGGGTGAGGCCTGTTTGTTTGTTCTCTTCTTTCTTCTTGAGCATCTGTGGTTTTCAACCTTGGTGGCTTTAAGTCTTGTGGCAGGTATCTCCCTCAGGGATGGGAATACCTGCAGTATTCCCTGCCTCCCCGGTCTGATGGGTTGGGTAGATGTGACCGGCAAGAGATGTTCCCTCAGATACCTGGCCCCAAACCATGAAGGGCTTTAAAGGGGACAACCAGCGCACCTTGAATTGTACTTTGAATTGCACATTTGTAATTAACAAATCTCTCATTTAGCAACATAAATTAGGGGCTCCATTGCTGTTGTAAGTCGAGGACTACCTATAGAGGCATAATATCAATCACTTCTGTGTGTTGGTGTGTTTGTGTGTCTTTGTGTTTGGGTATGCATTTGAATCCCAATTGAGATATTACATTGAAATAAAAGAGCTGGTTGTGGATTTGTGTGTCTCTTTATTTTTTGGGCATTAACGCGTTCAGTAAAGTTCCTTTCTGGAGATTTAGACATTGTAGGCTTTTCTAGCAGTGCATACTAAATGTCAATCAAATGTGCTGGCAGAGAATGTGGCTCTCAGTTGATGCACAGAGGTGTTTGCGATCCCGGGGCAGTGTTGACTTGTGTTAGTTTCATTAAACTCCCACAAACCCTACAATTACACAATGCAAATAAGCTAAGTCTGTCTTTGGCACGGGCCCTGCTTTGCACCAAAGCTCCAGGGAGTTGAGAGTGCATTTGTCGTCTTTGGCGCACAACCCTTCCCTTTCAGTCAACCAAATTCTCCTGGCGTCGTCCCACACATGGGCCAGTCCAATTTCCGAAGCGAGAGACAATGTCCGATTCAGCTTGAAAACGATTTCTTGCTGGGAACCGATAGAAAGAAAAAAAAAAAAAAAAGAAATGCTATGAATGAAATCTTGAATGAAGCTCTTTTTCAAATAAGCCTTTCGGATCTCTTTGTTCTGGTTTGAGGATAAGGAGCCTGAGCTTGTGATGTCAATTTGCAAGGACATTCGTCAGTATTAAGTATCTGGGGGTGCAGATAACTAACCAGCATCTGCATTTCCTGCGTTGGATGAGGAGAGCACCTCTTTCTTCTGCTGTGCTGCCCACTTTTTACAGATGGAGATAATTTTAACAAACCTCATCCCTGTTTGGTGTGGTGGTAGCAGCGCCTCAGATAGAAAGTCCCTACAGAGAGTGGTGAGGACAGTGGAGAAGAGTATAGGAAGCTCGCTTCCCATCATTCAGGATGCTGCTTATAAGCGCTATGTGCTTAGAGCTCGAAGCATTGTTAGACACCACACACCCACTTCACAGTCTGTTGCTCCCCCTGTAGGAGGGGGTTTCAAAGTATTTCTAGCAGGACTGCCCAATTCTGTAACAGCTTTGTTCCCTAGGCCACCTGTCGGATAAACTTGCAATATTTGTTTCTCTCGCCATGTACATGTATACATCTGGACTAGACTGTGTTGTTTCTCTGTGTCATATAATATATGTGGGCCTATGCATAATGTTGTATTTATTTGTTATTTATTTTGTCATGTTCTTGTTGTATATTTTGGAGGTGGTGAGCTTTTGAGAGCTGTATGCAACAAAATTTCATTTTAATGTGTTCCGATTAGTGTACATTTAAGGTGACAATAAAGTTATTCTAAGTCATCTTTCCTTCTGCTTTTCCATTTCTGTGCAGAACTGTGTTCTGCATTGCTTTTCCAATGGTGGTGAGAAGTCTCGCTCTGGGTACCTGTTTTACCTCTGTGTGAAACCCCTGAGTGAGGTTTATTTATTTTAGCATATGGCATCCTGAGCTAGGTCCTCCATAAAGATGGATGGGTGGCTGGATGGGTGGCTGGGTGGATGGATGGGTGGTTGGGTGGATGGATGGATGGGAAGGAGGGAGGATGGAAAAAAAAGAAATGGAAGGAAGGAAGGAGGGGGAGGGAATAAGAAAGGAGGGGAGGAGGGTGGGTGGGATGGAAGAAGGAAGGAAGGAAGAGGGAGGGAGGAAGGAAGGAAGGAAAAGAAGTGGAAGGAAGGAAGGGAGGAGGGTGGAAGGAAAGAGAAGGGAGGGAGAATGGAAGGAAGGAAAAGAAATGGAAGGAAGGAAGGAGAGGTGGAAGGAGAGAGTAAGGAAGGAGGGGAGGGAGTAAAGAAGGGGAGTAGGGAGGAAGGGACGGAGGAAGGAAAGAAGGAAGGAAGGAGAGAGGAGGAAGATAGAGAAGGAAGGGGAAGAAAGGAAGGAATGGGGAGGGAGGAATGAAGGAAGAAAAGTGGAAGGAAGGAAGGAAGGAGAGGATGCGGGAAGGAGGGAGGAAGGAAAGAACAAGAATACTTTATTGTCATTGTATGTATATGCACAGTATACACATACAACAAAATTCACATAACACCCATAGACTAATGGTAGGAGGGAAGTTAGAAGGAAGGAAGGAAGGAAGGAAAAGAAGTGGAATGAAGGAAGGAGAGGAGGAAGGAAAGGGAAGGAAGGAAAGGAAGCCTAGTAAGGGGAATTTTGAGGCTTTGAGAAGGATAAATAGCTCTGGGCAAGTAGAAGAAGGTTTTCGTTCTGAGCCGGACATTGATCAAAAACCCATCCTCATAAAAATGCAGAATCGTCTTTGCTCTGACTCCCCTTTTGTACACTTTTAAATTTGTACACGTTTAATATACCTTTTCCTCTGCTCTGTCTTGGCCTGTTTCAGAATTGCCCTGTAAGGCTCCAACGTTTCACCAGCACTGCCTGCCCTTTGGGGCTGAAGCCTTCCTCTTAAAAAAAAAATGACCCACCTTTTCCAGTAATGGCTGGGCTGAAGCCAGCAGATGCTGCTTCGTCTTCGTCAACTATCTGCCATATCGGAACCTCGGTTTGGGATTATTCCCATCTTCTGCAAGAAGAACTCTGTGTGTGTGTGTGTGTGTGTGTGTGTATGTGTTTGTGTCTATTTGGCCTCTTCTCTTTCTACACCATCGACTGGGTGGCCAATGGGATTTGTTGGGAATAATCTGCAGGATCTGGGGACGGTCTTGCCATGCAATTTAGTCCGTGCCTGCATAATTTAAGCTTTCTGCTCGAGTAATTGAAAATGCTGCTTAATAAACTCGGTTAAAAACTCCCCTTCGGTTTGTATCCTGGAAGGTCTACGGAGCCTTGAAGCTTCCTTCCACGTGAAGTATTAAAGTACTGCTTTAGAAAGCCTTAGTAAGGCCACACCTGGAATGTGACATTACAAAAAAATAAAAATAGAGGTTGAGATTTTGGAAAAAGTGCAGAGAAGAGCAACTAAGATGATTCAAGGCCTGGAGACAACCCCCCCCCCCCAAACCTATATGATGGATGAATGGTTGAGGGAATTGGGTATGTTTATTTTAATGAAAAGAAGGACTACAGGTGACATGAGATGAGTATTCCAGTATTTGAAGGGCTGCCAAAAAGAAGAATTATTTCCCAAAGCACCAGAAGGCAAGACAAGAAACAATGGATTGTTGAATCCATTGAACAAGCAACCTGGAATCCAGGTTGTTGAATCCATTGTTGGATTCAACAATATCGAATCCATTGAATGAATCTAATGTTGAATCCATTGAACTGCTGAACAAGCAACCTGGAATTGAGGAGAAACTTCCTAACAGTGAGGACAATTAACCAGTGGAACAGTTTGCCACCAGAGGTTGCGGGTGCTTCATCACTGGAGATGATGAAAAGAAAAGACCTGTCTTAAATGCTTGGGCAGATGGTTGGACTAGAAGATCTCTGAGGTCCCTTCCAGCTCTATTCTGTTTGCATTACTGATTTCTCTGAATTGGGACAGGGTCTCCTGCTTGAACAAGGGGTTGGACCAGAAGACCTCCGGGGTGCCTTCTGGCTCTCTTCAGATCGATTGAGCCCATTTGATCACTTCTTACTGCCAGCCTTCCTTCCCCTTAGCCATTTCCTTAGGGATGAAGATAAATCATCTGTAATAGAAGGGGGGGTGCTGGAGGAGGGGAATATTTGCAAAGTGACCCCGGCTGTAAGGATTTTCTCCGAAAAATACCTTGGCCATGTACACAAGTCACGAGACCTTAATCTCTGGTGCAGTTTCCAGCCCTTGTTTGAAGAGGTCTATTTGATCATCTTTTACTGGCGGGCATCTTCTCAGATGTTGACTTTGCGCTCAGTGTGAGAACATACATAAAGCCAACATATTTTATTATTTAATACGTTATTTTTTCCCCTCCTTGTGCAAAAACGAGGGGCAGGGTTTTTTGAAAAAATAATTTTTTAAAATTGTTTTTTATATGCAACAAATTATTCCATTTCAATCGTGCGTCGACTTGGGTACATATTTCAATTATTTAAACATTATTAATGATATTCTTATTGAATCTAACAATACATCAATGTTCCCATATATATTCCCATATACATAATAATTGATATTATTATTAATTGTGATCACATTATAACTTTGCTTAAATTTCTCTAATTGCTCTAGAAATACATCAGATCTTTTTTAGGTTGTTCTATTCTCCATGCATTGATAAAACGTATTCCATACCATGTAATATTTAGTTTCTTCTTTTTCTTTAATTTCTAGTGTCAATCTATTCATTTCTGCACATTCAAATATTTTTTCAATTATTTTTTTCCCTCTATCGGTATTTTATCATTCTTCCAGTTTGGGGCAAATACAATCCGAGACACTGTTAAGACATGTATAATTAAGTAAATCTTTTCTTTACTATAACCTTCTGGTACCATTCCTAATAGGAATATTTCAGGTTTCAAATCTATATGTTGTTTAATCATTTTTTCCAACCATAGGTTTTTTGTTTTTTAAAAGGAGGATTTTGGTTCTGTTGGCAGTTTTTCAGATTACATATACGAGCCCAACATTCCACCTTTTGCGAATTAAAGAATATAAAGCAGAGATGGTGATACAGATATTCTCTAGATCAGGGGTCACCAACCTTTAGTGGACCTCAGAGACCCCTATATTCATAATTTTAAATCCCGCGGACCACTAATACGATCCGCCTAATGATGGGTGGGTGTGGCTAGGTGGTCATGTGACTGGGTGGGCATGGCCAATTCGATGTCACTCACGTCCAGGGATGCCTTGCCGGCCTCTACTCGCCCCTCCCCTCCCAGCCTGCCCTCCCGGGCTCCTTAAGGCCCCAACAGGAAGCAGTGGTTAATGCTAAGCAGCCCCATGAAAAAGAGTTGGGAAAACAGCTGGCTCAGTTCAAAATTGGATCTGACCGAGAAGGAGGCTCAGCAGAAGCACCTCCCTGAGGCACGGGTGGGCTTCACAAAATTTAGCAACCGGTTTTCTGCTGGGTTGCTGGGTGGGCATGGCCATGGTGGGCATGGTCAGTCTCCTGCACCACAGTGGGGGGGGGGGNTTTCTCTCTCTCTCTGTCTCTCTTTCTCTTTCTCTCTCTCTCTGTCTCTCTGTCTCTCTCTCTCTTACATACACACACATACACACACATCCCTCACACATCTTCACCCCCCCCCCAAGGCAGCCATATTCCTTCACTAACCTGCTTTTCAGCTCCGTTCTCAGGAGGAGAGAGAGAGAGACAGACAAACACTTTATTCTGCGATCCCAAATAACGAACAATCGATCGGTAGGAAAACAGGGTGGGGAATTTTCCTGCAAACTTTTTGGGGGATTTTCCCAGTCTCTGCTGCTTCTGTTTTTGGAAGAAGAAGTCTTCTTGCAGCAAAAGTCTTTCTTTCTCTACCCCAAACTCCACCAGAATTGAGTTTTTGGGACCCTGCAAGGCCTCCTGCTCAAAGAGGCTGTGCTGGCGCGAAAAGTCTCATAAAGAGTCATTTCTGGTGGAGTTTGGGGGAGAGAAAGAAAAACTTTTGCTGCTTCTGCTGCTTTCCTTGCATGAAGCCAAAGAGTCTCTCTCTCTCTCTCTTTCTCTTTCTCTCTCCCTCCCTCCCTGGCCTGTGCCTGATCCTCTTCTTCCTTCCTTCTTTCCTTCCTTCCTTCCTTTCCCTCCCTCCCTGGTCTGTGCCTCATGCTCTCCCTCCCTCCCTCCCTCCCTCATTGTTGTTATTGTATACAAAAGAGGATGAGGATGGCGGATTATATACATTCACCCCAGTGGTGGGATTCAAATTTTTTTACTACCGGTTCTGTGAGCGTGGTTTAGTGGGCGTGGCA
The DNA here is from genome assembly GCA_004320025.1 of Laticauda laticaudata. NCBI lineage: Eukaryota > Metazoa > Chordata > Lepidosauria > Squamata > Elapidae > Laticauda > Laticauda laticaudata. Next base: position 49,262 of record BHFT01016891.1, read on the forward strand.
GGGGAAGGATACTGCAAAATCTCCAGTCAGAGGTGGGATTTGCTGGTTCTCCAAATTGCTCAAAATTTCCACTCACCGGTTCTCCAGAACTGGTCAGAACCTGCTGAATCCCACCTCTGATTCACCTCCTTGAGTTGTTCATTAAAATGAGGCATAGAAATTAAAAATAAATAAATAAATATTGCAGGAGGTGGAATTTTGGCATCAATTGATCGATGCCCAGCCTTTTGGATCGGCCAGTTTCCATTCCTGTCTCCTTTGTGTGTCCGTCAGGAGAGACTTCCGATATCATCACCTGAGTAGTAGTAACTCTTGCATAAAGTTATGTGTGAGTTAAAACCTTTGATGGTAAATATGACAGATAAATCACTTTATTTTAAAGAAGAGTGGCCCAGAATAAGGATAGCTATGCTTAGATTACACACTACGCACTACTCAAGAAATATTAATAATGCATTTAATCTTTCTGGGAAATAGGATTTTTATAATAATAATGATATTATATCTGCGTGCTGTGCTGATAAGTTGAAATCACATTACTTGCTAGACTTGAAGCTTTATGCATATAATAAAGGCTGGCATTCATGCTTAGAAGTGCTCTTGCCTGTTAAAAAGCATCAATTATATGTCTCTACTGCAGCTCCTGGGCACATTATGTCCTTATCAGTAGACGCAAGTTGTGCTGAATGTTCTTCCATGTTTCAGGATGCTGGTTCCATTGAAATTTGGAACAAGACTTTAGAAAAAGTGCAGAGAAGAGCAAGATGATGAAAGGCCTGGAGGCTAAAACACACGAAACACAACAGTTGCAGGAATTGGGTATGGCTAGTCTAGAGAAAAGAAGGACGAGGGAGGATATGTTAGCGGCCTTCTCTTCCAAAGAGAAGGGAGTCAACTTATTTTCCAAAGCAGGCAGGACAAGAAGCAACGGATGGAAACTAATCAAGGAGAAAAGCAACCTGGAATTAGATATCGAAGATATAGAATTCTTTATTGGCCAAGTGTGATTGGACACACAAGGAATTTGTCTGGGTGCAAATGCTCTCAGTGTACATAAAAGAAAAGACATTTGTCAAGAGTCAAGAATCATCAGGTACAACACTTAATGATTGTCATAGGGTACAATAATCAATCTAATTATGCTAAGAAACAGTCCATATAAATCATAAGAATACAAGCTCCAAAGTTACAGTCATACAGTCACAAGTGGGAGGGGATAAGGAGTGATGAGAAGATTAATAGTAATAGTAGTGCAGACTTTGTAAATAGTTGGACAGTGTTGAGGGAATTATTTGTTTAGCAGAGGGATGGCGTTTGGGGAAAAAATGTCCTTGTGTCTAGTTGTGCTGGTGTGCAGCACAGTGGATTAAGGAGAAACTTCTTAACAGTGAGGACAATTAGCCAGTGGAACTGCTTGCCTCCAGAAGTTGTGGATGCTCCATCACTGGAGGATTTAAAGAAGAAATGTGGACAACCATTTGTCTGGAATCCTATAGGGTCTCCTGCTTGAGCAGGGGTTGGACAAGAAGACCTCCAAGGCCCCTCCAGCTCTTATTTTATTCTCTCCCCCTTTTTTTTCTCAAAGAAGCTAAAACATATGAAGTTTGCAGAAACTGGGCATGCCCATTCTAGAGAAAAGAAGGACCAGGGGTGACATGAGAGCAGGCTTCCAATAGAAGAGGGCTTTTGCTGGCAGAGTTGCAGAAGGCCGTCACAACTGAACATGGAGCTCGGGAGCCCATTTTTGCTGGCAGAGGCACCGTCGGCCAGATCTAAGCACCTTGTCGGCTGGATTCGGGCCCTGGGCCTAGACTTTGACAGCCCTGCCTTAGGCAGACATTCCATTTTGATCGTACCGTTCACTTTTCTGTCTTGGTGTCAGGATTCCAGCAGTTACACCAATTAAATCATGAGTCTCTGAACAAATTATTGTCATACGATAAGCACCACAAATAGCTGTTATTGAGTGATATATTTTTATGTTTTTAATATAATAAAAATTCAATAAAGTTTATTAAAAAAAATAAATCATGAGTCTCGAGCCAAACTTCCAAAACTTCAAAAGGATTTATTGGAAGTTAACATGTCCGGCACTGCCTGGGTGCAGCCGACTCTGAAACACATCATTCATTGTCTCCCTTGACCCTGGTTTTCCCACCCCCACCACTCTGGGTGTGTCTTAATTCATATTCTCCAATGGGACACATCCATAGTCCAGAGTCATCAATCATGCTCTCCAGTTAGAATTTTGCATGGCAGAAATTTCAGGCACCTAGCTACTATCTCTGAAAAATTGCACTTTCAATTTCCAAGCTTCCACACTGCTCTTTCAAACCTCTTTCCCACCTCCCTTTCTGTTGGCAACTCTAAAAAGACCCTAGAACTGTTTTATGAGTTGACACTCGGCTCTTTTTGCAGATTAAAACAAAACCAATCATCCATCCAAGATGAATTGGCGAAAGCCCTTGACCGGGAGAGGGCTATGTCCAGCGAGCATTTGGCTAGGGCCATCCTGCGCGAGAGAGCTTCCGCCGAAGACGAACGCATGAAGTCACAGCTCCTGGTAAGTGGTATGGTTCCTCCCAAGATTATGTGGTTATAAAAAATTTCCTAAGATCACCTTGGCAATGATAAGACTTGTGAACTTCAACTGGGGAAGTTGAAACCCACAAGTCTTAAAAGTTCTCAAGGTTGGAGACCCCCTGCCTAAGATGATCCGGTTGACCATACAGGCAGTCCTTGATTTACAACCTACCATTCAAAATTACAGCGGCACTGAAAAAAAGCAACTTTGGACCATTTTTCACACTTAAGACTGATCAATCATTCCCCACGGTCACATGTTCAAAATTCAGACACTTGGCATCTGGTTCACATTTATGATGGTGTCCTTTTGCGATCTCCGGACAAGCAGCGGGGAAGCTGGAGTCACTTCAAAACCACGTGACTCACTTAACAACAGCAGCAATTCACTGAAAAAAGTGACTTTCCAGCGTTCCTCACATTTACCGTGGTCTCAGCATATCCACAATCTGTGATCAAAATTTGGAGGGCTTCAAGCCACATGCCTTCACGACGACTGTAACGTCGCATGGAGTCGCATGATCTCCATTTGAGACTAGTAAAGTTAATAAGGGAAGCCAGATTCATTTAATGGCCAAACGAGTCCCTTAACTGCAGTGACTCACTTAACAATGATGGCCAAAAAAAAGTTTGTAAAATTGGGCCTGACTCACTTAACAGCCGCTTAGGTTTAACAGCCAACATTCTGGTTTTCAAATTTGTGGTTGCAAGTCAAGGATTGCCTGTAATCCAAAAGAAAAGATAATTTAAGAATGCCAGTTGAGATACACTAAAGACATTAACATTCAAATTGAGTAGATATATATTTTTCTGTAACATGACCTCTGCATTTTACTAAAAGATAACTGAAATATATTTTTTTGGGGGGAATAGAACTGCAAATTTTGCTTAAAGGCTTTTCCTAGTGGGTTTTTTTTTATTTTTTCTCCCTTCTCCGATACTTCCACGTTCTGAAACGTGCATTTAATTTTTTAAGTTCTTTGAGGCACTTAAAAGGAAATGTCGCAATTTTCCTTTTGAAAGTGTGGTATTGTTGGCATAATGTCAAGCTTTTCAAGTTAGGAAAGGGATGCTGGTTGATAGAACGCAGGCCGTGAATGGAGCTGCAGCAGGCTCCCATGTGTCCAACGAAAATGGACTCCGTTTGCTTTTACACCCTCAGGGAAATGTGGGTAAGATTGTAGCCTGGGCAGGTTCCATCTTTTGGAATTTACAAACCTGTGAAAGACAGGCGGAGGGTTGTGTGAAGTCAAAGAATAATAATACGGTATTCCCTATCCTTGAGCTTACAACCCAAAATATAGAACAGGGGTGTCAAATTCGATTTCATTGAGGGCTGCATCAGGGTTGTGTTTGACCTCGGAGGGCCAGGGGGACTTGACCTGGGGTAGGCATGGCCATGGTGGCCATGACTGGGGACTTGTGTCGGGGGCACCTGCGGTGGCCAAGTGCTAATGCAGGACTTCCTTGAGACCCTCCCTCACTCTCATAATCTCTCCCTTCCTCCCTCCCTCCCTTTCTTCCTTCCTTCTGTCTAAGGCCTTCAGGAATTTTTCTTCTGTGGCCGGCAAGGCTTTCCTGAAGGCCTCTGCAGCCTTCAGGATCGATCCAGAGCTTTGTTCTCAGCTCCCGAAGCCTTCAGGAAAGCCTTGCTAGCTGCAGAAGAAATGGGCCAGCAAGGCTGGTGTCGGGGTGTGCGAGGCCTGGCTACACCTGTCCAAAGGGAAGTAGTAGGGCAGCTTCACCCCCCCTCCTTCCCCACCCTAGCTTAATTTTTACCCATGTACTCTGGAGTGGGGGGGGATCTTAATTAGGGCTTATTTTGGGGGGTAGGGCTTATATTGGGCATGTGTGCAAAAATCAAGCTAGGACTTCCTTTCAGGGTAGGTTTTTTTTGGGGGGGGGGGGGNGGGGGGGGGGGGGGGGGAGAATCTGTGTTTCCAGGCCAGCCCTGCAGGCCAGATCTAAACACTCTGTGGGCTGAATCTGGCCCACTGTCGTTGAGTTTGATACCCCTGAGATAGAACATGAAATGGGCAGGGAAAGGTTTAAAAGGAAATAATCCACGCCCTCCTCATTCCTTGGGACCTCCTAAAACAGTAATTTTAGGAGGGAGCTCTTCTATTTTAATCTTTCTCATCAAAAGTGTCTTGTGGAAAAACTTCATTCAGACCCACTGAGATTTATAGTCGCTGGAATAGTTTTCATAGCGGTGACATGGCGATAAATAACTTATTGACAGTCCATCAGCGGACAAATTATGAGGGCCAGGTTGAACCGCCGGAGCATCTGGAATTTAAAATGTAAATCTATGGACAACCGAGGTAGACAAAAAGCCGCTGTATATCCATCTCCTTAAAATGACCTGGCGTTTATTGTTCGTACGTTTGCTTCAGCACTGGGGAAAACCAGCTGGATTTAAGACATAATGTTTTGGAAAAAACGGTTTATTGAGTTGCCACTGGTGTTAAAACCTCATTTCTTAACTGGAGAGGCAATGAAAATATATATTTCTGAACATTGGTGCCAGATGCACGTTTAAAATTGGTTACATGTAGTCCTTGGTTTACAACCCAAACTTTCTGCTGCTAAACGAGATGTTTGTGAAGTGAATTTTGCCCCATTTTATGACTTTCTTTGTCTCCCTTGCTAAGCGAGTCACTGCCGTTGATAAGTTAGCCACCCGGTTGTTAAATAAATCTGGCTTCCCCGTTGGCTTGGCTTGTCAGAAGACCCAGCAATGGCATAAAGAGGAAGCAGTTGCCAACCCTCTGAATTTTGGATCCCATGACTATTGGGATGTGGAAAGGTTGTAACTGTGAAACACGGTCCTAGGTCCCATTTTTTTCAGTGCCATTGTAACACTGAACGGTCACTAAACGAATGGTTGTAAGGACTGCATGTATTTCTGAAGCAAATTGTCAACTTTGGAAGCCATATTGAGATCCGATGCTCCCATGCTGCCACGGTTGTGCCTGGGAAAGATTACACAAATTTTGTCTGTGGCATCTGAAATCCACGAGTGGTGAGGTGGCCTAGAGGATGGAACTCTGGCCTCACAATCGGGAGGCTGTGAGTTCGATCCTAGGTAGAGGCAGATATTTCTCTCTCTCGGCATGATGAGAATAGATCCGTCGAACAAAACTCCATATTGGTGACAGGAAGGGCATCTGGCCGGTAAAACACTCAGCTCCATTCAGTTGTCCAGACTCCACCTCACAAGGGATTTTGGGGTCATTAAAAGGAGATAATGATGACGATCTGAAATCCGCTAAATGGATGCCTGTTAAATTGGGAATTTATTGTGATGCACATCACAATTTTGTTAGCAGCTCTGTTTGTCACTGGCTGATCTTTGACACCAGAGAGGCTTCCGATTTCCTCCAAAAACTAATTACAACTGATTTTTTTTCCCCAGATTTTCCCTTCATTTTTTTGTTTTCTTCCTTTCCTATGTTTTAAACATGGCCAGCCTAGAAAATGCCACAGGGCAGGCATGCTAAATGAGGTGGCATGTTTTCAGTTTTTTTAAAAAACCTCCCTTGTTTACAAGCCTGCAGTATTTTATTACATAGCTCATTTAGCTCATTCATCATTTTAATAGAAAAATGAGTCGTCGTCTGTGTTTTTTGAAATAATTGGAGGGAAACCACGTCGGATAAAACTGAATTACTTCTTTGAGGCCTAGCCAAGCAGGAAGACACCATAGAAGCATAGCAGATGAAGTTCAGTAATGAGCATTTGCAATGCAGTGAAAAATATCCGTGAAATTAGTGTTCATTCCTAAAACTTAGGATGTGGGCCCTTGAACAGAATTAAGCCAATTCTGGGTTTCATGGCTAAGGCAGGATTAGAACTCCTTGTCACCTGGTGATTGGCCCAAAGTCACCCAGTTGACTTTCATAGCTAGGGTTGGACTAGAACTCATAGCCGCCTGGTGATTGGCTCAAAGTCACCGGGCCAGGACTAGAACTCACTGTTGCCTGATGATTGGCCCAATGTCAGCCAGTATACTTTCATGGCTAAAGGCTCTGTCACATTGCCCAACGGATGCAAAACGTTTGTAAAAAGGACACAGTGGACGAGAAAAATGTTCCATCCGTTGTTA
>BHFT01016892.1:0-13695 GCA_004320025.1 Laticauda laticaudata
CCCTGGGATCTAAAATTATGAGTTTGGTGGTCCCTGAGGTCCAAAAAGTTGGTGACCCCCGGGACTAGAAGACCTCCAAGGTCCCTTCCGACTCTGTTACTCTGATCTGGCCACTTCCATGAGCCATCTGGCCAAGGGAGGGGTCCACAGTTCAAGCAGAAGACCCCTCTTCAATCAGCCCCTGCTGCCCCCAGCCTCTTCAGGACCAGAAGGTCTCCTGCTTAGGGTTTCTTGCTGAAGCAGGGTGGGGTTGGACTAGAAGACCTCCAAGGTCCCTTCCGACTCTGTTCTTCTAGGAAAGAGAAAGGCTGCAATATAAACCAGGACAAAAACTAGCCAGCTGCAAGCTTTGTGATGCCCAAATATGCATTTCTACGACCAGAAGGGTCTTTTGCGATAGAAAAGCACTTAAGAATACTCGAAAAATGAAAGTTTATTGGAGCGGGCTTTTTGAACCATCTGGTCACAACAAACCCAGGACAAACCTCTTTTTTTAATTCCCAAAGCTGGGTTAGCTGTGGGAGAATATATTTTTTCAAAACAATGTCATCTTCTGTTTGTTGAACGAGCGGAGCCTCCCTTGGCAGCTCTAAAAGGCAAATTTGTTTGCAGTTTTAAGTTAGATTAATTAATTGGTTGATACACATATGATTAACTAATTAAAATGTTCTCTAATCAGCTGACAGCCGGAGAGTGATGTCTCTATTACCTTATCCACGTGGCGCCTTTGTTTCAGGGGGAAACCAGTGAATGAAGGAATTAATGGTCTCCAAGTTGGGGGGCTTCCTGCTGGCAATGCTTTCTCTTCCTTTGTTTTTGTTTTTTTTAATGTTCAAACTTGGGAATTGGGGAAATTAAAACGGGGCTGAGGGGAGGAGTAAAAAGGAAAGGAAAGCAGAAATAAAAGGAAAGTGGGGTGCTTTGAACGGGATGGGTCAAAACACAAAGCACCCCTAATTTAATGTTAATTTAATGGTCTAATGTTGAAGGTGCTTGGCAAGAAACCAGGAGATGGTGAGTTCTGGTCCTGCCTTAGGCATGAAAGCCAACTGGATGCCTTTGGGCTGGTTCCTCTCTCTTGACCCAGCCTCCCTTACAGGGCTGTTGTTAGGGGCCAGACCGGAGGAAGAAGGAGCATTATGCATGATCATTGCCTGGAGTTATTTATCAAAACCACCCAGGTCCCTTCCTTGAGGGAGGTGAGCAGTCTAGAAACATGCAATCCAAATAAATAGAATTAAAGGTGAGAGAAGAATAAAGAAGAGTTCCTTTGGCGGAACTTGTGAAGCCTTAAGGGAGAAGATCCGGATTATAGACGGCGCATATTTCTTTCTCCTGCACATCCCATTGCCGGCTTAGATGTATTTATGCTTATTTATTTATCTGCGACATTTATATGCTGCTGAGTCCAGGGCTCAGGCAGCTTCTTGCTGCAATGAAACATCCCTGCTTAGAAGGAAAGAAACACACACCTACACACCTGGGTGATAAACGTTAAGTGCCATAACAACTCCGCATCAAATATTAAAAATATCCCCCGCAATAAATCTGAACCGAGAGCAAAGGCTCCCCGTGATAAACCCCCCATCAAAATCACCAAGGTCAAGCAGCGTCTCCTGAGCCCCTCCAGGACCGTTTGGTCCTTCCGGCTTCCGAGGAAGTTTTGCGGGTGGGTCATTGTGGTTGGCTTGCGGTGGGTGGATGCCGTAAATAAAACCAATACAATTTCTGATTAAAATAAGACAAGATAATTTTTATGATCGCTTTTTCTGTGAAGGCGACCCTCCTGCCTGGCAGACAGTAGTTCTCCAGGTTGCAAAACAGCTGGGATTCTCCTTCCTTCCTTCCATCCGTCTCTCTCTCTCCTTTCTTTCCCCTCCTTCCTTCCATCCCACCTCACTTCTTTCTTTCTCTTTTCTTTCGTTCTTTCTTTCTCTCTCTCTTCTTTCTTTCCCCTTCTTTCTTCCCTCACTCTTCCTTCCTTTTCTTTTTCCTTCCTTTCCTTCCTTCTCTCTCTCCCATTCTTTTCTTTCTTTCCTTTCTCCTTCCCTCCCTCTCTCCCTTCCTTCCTCCCTCCCTTCCCCTTTCCATCTTCCCCACTTCCTCTCCTTCCCACCTTCCTTTACTTCCCTTCCTGCCTGCCTCCCTCCCTTCCCTTTCCTCTTCCCTCTTCTTCCCTCCCTCCCTCCTTTCCTTCCTTCCCTCCCTTCCCCTTATACCTCTGCCTCCCCCTCCTGCTTCCCTTCCCCCTCCTCCTTCCATCCCTCACTCCTTTCTCTCCTTCCTTCCTTTCTCCCTTCCTGGCCTTCTCCAAAGTCCAGACAGTCCTCACTTAGTGATCGTTTGAAGTTGCGACCTACCTGAGAGATGGATGCCTGGATGTAGAGATGGGCGCTGGGCAGGTGTGACTGCTGAAGAGGCACCTGAGCTCCAGCAACTGGAGACACTCTACCCCCACCCCAAGCAGGCGTAGCCTGTCCTGACCAGCCCTTCTCTCTGCCCCACAGCTGAAGCAGATGGAGCTGCAGTTGGAGGAGGCCTATGAGGAGAGGCAGAAGGTGCTGCGGGAGAAGAGAGAGCTGGAGAACAAGCTGGTGGCCGTCAACGATCAGGTAGCCCTTGTCAGGCGCGAGCGACGAGAGCCTCACCTGGGCAGCCCGAACGAGCTGCTTCATTGCCTTATGCCTCTCCGACAGGAATCTCCCCAAGTGGGAAAGGCAAAATACGGCTCATGGGGGGGGGGGNGGGGGGGGGGGCAGCTGCTCACTTGTGTTTCCGCAACGATTCCAGGCTACTTCCCCGCATGACCCTCCCCTCCCAGGGGTGGGATTCAAAAATCCCAGCAACCGGTTCGCTGCCCGGTGGCTGGGTGGGCGGGAACAGTTTCCGGTGGACCTCCAGAGTCCTGCCAATGGTCCGGAAGCCTGCCCGGGGCCTCTGGGAGGGTGAAAACAGCCTCCCCAGGCTCCAGAGGCCCTCTGGAAGCCGGAAACAGGCCCATTTACAGACTTCCGGAAGGCCCATTTTTTTCCTCCCCTCTCAGATCCTGCACTTACCTGCATCGAGAATGGGCTACGTGGAGACTTCTGGGAGGGGTGGGGCCAGCCAGTCATTTGAAATACCAGTTCAGCTGTTACTTTAACATCCAGTTCACCCAAACTGGTCCAAACCAGTAGAATCCCACTCCTGCCCCCTCCTCCCAAGTGGGACGGTTGCTCTCCAACACCCTGCAGGGTGGGGTCCCCCAGGGAGGGGGGGCCAAGGTGCCCCTGATACAGGCCTCCCATCCCTTCTCTGCTTCCTTCCCTCCTTCCAGGTCAGCCAGCGGGACGTCGAAGCGGAGAAGCGGCTGAGGAAGGACCTCAAGCGCACCAAGGCCCTCCTGGCCGATGCCCAGGTGATGCTCGACCACCTGAAGAACAACGCGCCCAGCAAGCGGGAGATTGCCCAGCTGAAGAACCAGGTGAGACCCTGGCCCAAGCCTCAAAAGGGGAGCGGGGTTTTCTATGGGGAGTCTTCACCTTCTGGGCCATGGCGGTCTCCGAGGGGCTTCTCAACATCTTCTTTGAAAGTGTTTTGCTTCTCATCCAAGAAGCTTCTTAGATTCTTTAGAGAGGGAGAAAAAGGAGCAGAGAGGAAAAGAAAAAGAAGGGGAAGGAAGGAAGGAAGAAAGGAAGGGAGGGAGGGAAGGAAGCAAAAGGAAGGAAGATGGGAAGGAAGGAGAAGAGAGGAAGGAAGGAAGGAAAGGGAAGGAAGGGAAGAAGTAAAAGGCAGGAAGGAAGGAGAAGAGGGAGGGAAGGAAGCAACAGGAAAGAAGATGGAAAAGAGAAGAGAGGGAAAGAAGGAAGCAGGGAAGGAAGAAAGAAGGGATGGAAGGAAGCAAAATGAAGGAAGCAAGATGGGAAGGAAGGAGAAGAGAGGAAGGGAAGGAAGCAAAAGGAAGGGAGGAAGGAAAGGAAAGAAGATGGGAAAGAAGGGAGGAAAGAAGGAAGAAGAAGAAGGAAGAAATGGAAGGAAAGAAGGGAAGGGAGGGAAGGAGGAAGGAATAAATGGAAGGAAAGAGATGGAAGAAGAAGAGAAGGAAGAAGAGAAGGAAGGAGAGAGGGAGAAAGAAATGGAGGGGAAGAAGGAACGAAGGGACTCTGAAGAACTGTAGAAGCTTCCTGGATGAGAAGTGAAACATTTTCAGGCGAAAAAAGATCCCAAGGAAGTAAGTCCCTTTGCCTTTGAGAAAAAGCCCCTTTGGGAGGAGAGCTGACCCTCTGCCTTGTAGGGTGGGGGGGGGGGAGATTCCTCGCCCCTCTGACCCTCCCTTTTCCACGGGGGTCTCTCTCTCTCTTTCTCTGCAGCTGGAAGAGTCGGAGTTCACCTGCTCGGCCGCCGTCAAAGCCCGCAAATCCATGGAAGTGGAGATTGAGGATCTGCACCTCCAGATTGAGGACTTCTCCAAAGCCAAAGGAGCGGTAGGCAGACGCCCCTCCCCCATGGCCCCAGACTCAGTTTCCCCCGTGGAATCGAGACCCTGACGAGACAATCCGTTCCGGAGCGGTTCTGGCATACTTGGTTGTGGAAATTTTGACCAGTTCAGAGAACCGGCNAATCGAGACCCTGATGAGACAATCCGTTCCGGAGCGGTTCTGGCATACTTGGTTGTGGAAATTTTGACCAGTTCAGAGAACCGGCAAATACCACCTCTGACTGGCCCCGCCCCCGCCGTTACCTGTCCGATACTTCCTTGTCTTTTTCACCTCCGCTGATTACCTTGCCTCAGCTGAGGTAAAAAACAGTTCAGGCAATTCACCGGCGTTGACAGAGGTCCGTCTGTGAGCCCTGTGTGCGCGAGTGAAGCTCAGCCGATTCGTGTGATTGCCGCGCCTCAGCTGAGCTAAAAAACAGGCAGCTCACCGGCATTGACAGAGGTCTCTATTTCAGCACTGCATGCGCGAGTGAAGCTCAGCTGACTCACATGATTGCCGCGTCTCAGCTGAGCTAAGAATCAGTTCAGGCAGCTCACCAGCGCTGATAAAGGTCTATATTGCAGCCCTCTGCGCGCGAGTGAAGTTCAGCTGATTTCGCACAATTGCTGCGCCTCAGCTGAGCTAATACCTAGTTCAGGCAGCTCACTGGCATTGACAGAGGACGTAACTTTGCTCCTTGCATTTTCTTCTTGTTTAATGAAAAAAAGAGAGAAAAAGAGGATTAATTAGGAGAGATCAAAGCTTCCGGCTAATTGCCAGACTTACATACCCAGTTCTGGAGTTCTTCCCGGAGAAGCCAAAAAAGGGCATTTTCTGGGACGCCAAATGGACCCACCCCTTCCAAAAGTGCCCCAGACCGCTTTCGGTGTCGCTTTGGGGCGCAGCCTTGGGCGGGTGGGCACCAGGCCGGTTGGCAGAGCCCTTCTGGCACATCAAGGGGGTGGGGTGTGGGGGGTCTTAGACTTCATGCTGTTCCAGGGTGGGATTTATTTATTTGTAGGGCGCTTTCGCATCCCGTTTCAACAAAAAACAACAAGGGATAAAAATATGTGAAATACAGGGGGGTCCTTGGCTTACGGCAAGTTCATTTAGTGTCTGTTTGGAGTGAGGGTGGCCCTGAGGGAAAAAAATGACCAATGATCGCGTCTAGCACTTGTGACCCAATGTCACATGAGCCAGATTCACATGCTTGGTGGGTGACTCGTAGTTGTGACGGTCACAGTGTCTCGCCGCCCCGGGTCACGTCATCCGCTTTGGCGACCACCCAACCAGCAAAAGTCCGAAGGGGAAGCTGGATTCCCTTTACAATCATGCAACTCGCTTTTACAACTTCGGGGATTTGCTTAAGAACTGAGGCAAGAATGGTCGTAAAACGGGGGCATCATTTGGGCCTGTGTCTCGCTTAGTGATAGAAATGTTGGGCTCAGTTGTAAAGTCGAGGACTGCCTGTAGTTCTGCCGTCCAACAGCTCAGCCTCTCAGGAAGGTTTTCATCACGGTTCAACCGGCGTAGAGGCTGCTCTGGGTTGAGACGGACCGGGATATCGGGGTTCCCGCCCCACGGCTGGTCCCCTCCCTCCCTTTGAGGTCTCGGACTCAAGGATGGGCTGCTAGCGGTTCGCACTGGTTTGAGCGAACCGGTTGTTAAATTTACACCTGGTTTGCCGAACCGGTAGTGCAATGACTGTCTGGCCCCTCCCCTCGCAGGAGTCCCCACATTGCCCATTTTGGATCCCAGGGAAGTGCAGGGCCCACGCGGAGGCTGGGCAGGGCGAGAAACGGGCCCCCGAAAAGTTCCCGAAGGCCAGAAATGGGCCCGTTTCCGTCTTCCGGAGTGTCTCCGGAGCCCAGGGAGGTTGTTTCCGCCCTCTGAGACCCCGAGGGAAGCCTCCAGAGTCCGGGGAGGGCGAAAACACCCCCCCCTCCCAGTCGTGGTTCAGGAGGCGGACTAGGCCACGCCCACCCAGCCATTGGGAAGAGAACCGGTTGCTCCTTTTTTTGGCAGCCCACCCCTGCGAGTGGGACTCCCTCCCGAAGGCCTTCCGGGGCAGGGCGGAGGGGCTGACGTCTCTCTCTTCCCTCCCCCCCCTCCCCCAGCTGGAGGAGCAGGTGAGCCGTTTGCAGCGGGAGAAGAACGAGGTGCAGAGCCGCCTGGAGGAAGACCAGGAGGACCTGAACGAACTCATGAAGAAGCACAAGGCGGCCGTGGCCCAGGTGGGTCCCTTGGCGGGACGGACACACACACACACACACACATGCCCCCCCTCCCCATGCGCTCTTGGCCCGGAGGGGAGCAGCCATTGGTCAGTGATTGCGGAGCTGGGGCTTCTTTCTTTCTTCCTTTCCTTTCTTTCCTTCCTTCCTTCCTTCCTTCCTTTCTTTCTTCCTTTCTTTTCTTCCTATCCCCTCCCTTCCCCTTTCTTTCTTTCTTTCTTTTCTTCCTTTCCTTTCCCTTCCCTTCCCCTTTCTCTTTCTTTCTCTTTCTTTCTTTCTTTCTTTCATTCATTCTTTCTGTCTGTCTGTCTGTCTGTCTTTCTTTTCTTCCTTCCTTTCCTCACTCTTTACTCCTTCCTTTCTCTCTTTCTTTCTCTTTGGTCTCTCCCCTTCTTCCTTCCCTCCCTCCTCCCTCCCTCCTTCCTTTCTTTTCCTTCCTTACTTTCTTTCTCCCCACATTCCTTCCATCACTCCACTTTCTCCTCTTTTTCTTTCTTTTTCTTTCTATTCCCTCCTTCCCTCCATCCCTCCACTTTTCTTTCCTTCCTTCCCTCCCTTTTCTTTTTTCTTTCTTTCTTCTTTTTCTCTCTCTCTCTCCCACTTCTTTCCATTGATCCATCCATCTCTCTCCCCTCCCCTCACCTTACCTCACTGAGAAGTGAGGGAAGGAAGAAGGGAAAAGCGAAAGAAGAAAGAGAGAAAGAAAAGAAAAGAAAGAAAGGTGGGAGGGAGGGAGGAAAGGAAGGAAGGGGGCCAGAGAAAGAAGAGAGTGAGAGATGAAAGGAAGGAAGGAATGATGGAAGGATGGAAAGGCAATGGGTAGGAGGTGGTCAGAGTAAGAAGGGAGGGAGAGAGGGAGGGGAGAAGGAAGGAAAGAAGGAAGGAAGAAGAAAGAAAGAATAAAGGAATGAGTGAGGGAAAGAAGGGGAAAAGGAAAGAAGAGAGAAAGAAAGGAAAGAAATGAAGTGGGAGGGAGGGAAGAAAGGAAGGGAGAAAAAGGAGAGGCGAAAGAAAAGAAGGAAGGAAGGAAGGAATGATGGCAGGAAAGGCAATTGGTAGGAGATGGTCAGAGTAAGAAGGAAGGGAGGGAGAGATGGAGGGAGAAGGAAGGAAGAAGGGAAGAAGAAATAAAGAAGGGAGTGAGAGAAGGAGAAAGGGGAATGAGAAAGAGAGAAAGAAAGGAAGAATGAAGTAGGGGAGAAGCAGAGAGAGAGAGACTGAAGCAAAGGAAGAAGAAAAAAGAAAGAATTAGAGGAGTGACCGAGAAGGAAGAAGAGGAAAGACGAAAAGAAAGAAAGAAAAGGAGGGTGGGAGGGGCAAGGAAAGCATGCGAAGAGAGAGAAAGGGAGAGAGAGATGATGGAAGGAAGGAGGAAGGAAGTGGAGAGGAAGGAAGGGGAGGAAAGAGGAAGGTGAAGGATGAACGCAGAACTAACAGAGTTGGCAGGGATCTGTGGAAGTCTTCTAGTCCAGCCCCCTGCTCAAGAGGCCATCCTGGACCATTCCAGAAAAAATGGCTGCCAGTCTCTTTTAAAACGTCCAGTGGGAAGGAAGGAAGGAAGGAAGGAAGGAGGAAGGAAGGAAGGAAGAAGGAAGGAAGGAAGGAAGGAAGGAAGAGGAAGGAATGGTAAAGGAAGGAAGGAAGGAACGCACGGGAGGAGCCCACTGCCTGCCAGGCAAGGACTTCACCTGTCAGGGCAAGGTGAGGGTGGGCATCATGGCAACAAAGGGGTGGGAGGGGTCCCCCCCTTCCTGCAAGGTCCACGGCCAACCTTGGCCCCCTTCTCTCCCCCCCCCTTCAAGGCTTCACGGGACTTGGGCCAGATCAACGACCTCCAGTCGCAACTGGAAGACGCCCTGAAGGAGAAGCAGGAGCTGCAGGAGAAGGTAACTCCTCGAACCCAGGGCCATGGGGGATGGGTGGGGGGGGTGCAGCCTTTCTGGACCTCCTCCCCCACCCTCAGCAGCCCCTCTGAGCGACCCCTCTGGCCCTCCCCTTCCCCTCCCCTCCCCGCAGCTGCAAGGCCTCCAGAGCCAGCTGGAGTTCCTGGAGCAGAGCATGGTGGAGAAGTCTCTGGTCAGCCGGCAGGAGGCCAAGATCCGCGAGCTGGAGACCCGGCTGGAGTTCGAGAGGACCCAAGTGAAGCGCCTGGAGGTGAGGGGAAGCCCCCTCCCCAAAAGGGGAAAACCTCGGGCAGATCCACGGAGGTTGGAAGGGACCTTGGGGGGTCATCTAGTCCAACCCTCAAGCAGGAGACCCCCACGCCACTTCTGACAGATGGCCAGTCCAGTTTCTTCTTGGAAGCTTCCAGCCGTGAAGCCCACCACCACCACCACTTTAATTAATTCAGAATGGAGTTGGAAGGTGGCTTGGAGGTCATTATCGTTCCAACCCCGCCCCCCACCGACACACACACAATCAAGAATCCGCTACAACCATTTCTGATAGAGAGATTGGCAGTCCACTACTTTTCTTGAAAAGCTCCAGGGATGGATTGACGCATCCCTACCACTTTGGCTGAATGAACAGAATTAAATAACAAATCACAAATGATTGGAAGGGACCTTGGGAGGTCATCGTCTAAACCCCCCCCGCGCGCAAGCAGGAGACCCTACCCCATTCTGACAGAATGGCAGTCCAATGTTGCTTCAGTTAAAGGCTCCAGGGGATGAAGCTCGCCACAGAATTACAGGTTGGAAGGTGACTTGTAGGTTCATTCTAGTCCAACACCCACCACCTCATGCATGGGACCCTAACCCCATTTCTGACCAATGGCAGTGCCAGTCTCTTCTAGTGAAGCCTCCAGGCATGAAGCTCCACACTTCTGAAGGCAACTTTTGTTACCATAGGTTGTGAAAACGAATCATAACAGACATTGAACAGATTGAAAGGGATTTGTAGGGTCATGCTAGTCCAGAACCCCTGCCCAAGCAGGAGACCCTACACCATTTCTGACAGATGGCAGTCCAGTCTCTTCTTAAAAGCTTCCAGTGATGAAGCTCCCATAACTTCTGAATAACAGAATAATAACAGATAATCAGAGGTTGGAAGGGACCTTGGAGGTCATCTAGCCCAACCCCCCCGCCCAAGCAGGAGCCCCTAACCATTTCTGACAGATGGCAGTCCAGTCTCTTCTTGAGAGCCTCCAAGGATGAGGCATCTCATCACGGGAGGTTAAGCCCTTCTCTGTCTTCTGACGAGCCACTCTTTTGAAAGACAGAGAGTTCTTGACTTACGACTGTTCCTTTAGTGACCGTCGGAAGTTAAAACCATGCTGAAAACCGTGATGTATCCTGGGGGAAGCACCTACGGCTTCTATGGCCATCCCCACCACAAAATGAATCAAAATTCGGATGCTCAGCGATTGACTTGCATTTACGACGGTCACAGTGTCCTGGGGGGGGTCCCCCTTTTGGCGACCTTCTGACCTGCCCATTAAATGGCGGGGTGGGGGTGGAATGTCAGTCTGTTTAACGACGGCAGCGATTCGCTTAACAACTGCGGCCAGGAAGGTTGTTCAAAAAAAACAACAACCCTGGACGCCACTTGCTGAACAACCGTCTTGCTTAGCAACGGAAACTCAGGGCTTGGCTTGTATTTACGACAGCCCTGGGGGATTTTTTTTTCGCATGATCACGATTGGTGACCCTTCCCGGCTGGTTTCCGACAAGCAGAGTGAGTGGGGGAAGCCAGATTCGTTTAAGGACTGTGTGATTAACGACCACACGATTCACTTAACGACCACGGCACAATTTCCTTAACGGCGGCCAAAGTGATCACGAAATGAGGCGCGACTCACCTCAACGCCGCCTAGGCCGTGGAAAAGTCGGCCTCCGTCGTAAGTCGAGGACTAGCTGTAATTCTGGCTTCCCGTCGTCTCTTTTCACTCTGGCTCTCCCCCCACCGGCAACCCCCGACCCGTCCCACCCCGATCTCCTGGCTGGGGGGGTCTCTTTCTGCGGCCCCAGACTCGTGTGGGGGCGAACCGGGTGCTCCTTCCTCTTTCTCTCTGCCGTCCTGCTTGGCCCTCCCCTCCTTTCCCTTCCTCCCTGCACCCCCCTTCTCCCCCCCCCCCGCCGGGCGATAAAATATGCAGGGGAGGCCGCGCGGGCAGCTGCGGATGGAACGGACGGCGGATGGAATCTATTTTTCTCCTCCATTGACATGCTGTAATTAACTTCACACCAAGTTCAATCTATTTTTTCAATTCACCAGCCCCCCCCCCCCGATTCTGCCTCACGCCTGGCGAAGAAGTCCCCCCTTCTTCCCTCCTTCCTTTTTTCTTTTCTCTCTCTCTTTACTCTTTCCTCCTCCTCTTTCTCTCTCTGTTCCTCTCCCTCTTTTTTCGCTTTCTTTCTTTCTCGTCTCTCTCACCCTCTTTCTCTCCCTCTCTAATCTCTTCCTCTCTTTCTCTCCCATCTCTCTCTTTGTCTTTCTTCCCTTTCTTTCTCTCCCTCTTATTTCTCTCCCTCTCCCCTTTCTTTTTATTTCTCTTTCTCTTCTCTCCCTCCCTCTCTTTCTCTTCTGTTCTCTCCCTCTCTATCTTTCTCCTCTCCTCTTTCTCTCTTTCCTCCCTCTTTGTCTCTCTTTCTCTCCTCTCTCTTTCTCACCCCTCCTCTTTCTGTCTTTCTTAACCCTCGTTCGTCTTTTCTCTCTCCCTCTCTTCTCTTCTCTCCTCGCCTCCCTCTCTTTTTCTCTGTCCTCCTCCCCTCCCATCTTTTCTCACTCTCTCCTTTCTCTCATCTCCCTCTCTTTCTTTCCAGGGCCCTGAGTCTGCAGATGCCCTCCTGCTTTCCTTTCCTCCCTCCTTCGCCTCAGGCCGTCTTCCCCCTGTCCCTTCGCTCATGTACATTCATAGGGCTGGGCTCTGCTTGTTCCATTAGCTCTCGCCACAAGAAGCGAGGGGGGCCAACCGGTCGCACCCGCCCCCCCATAATTGCTGCTGTCTTCTCACATTATGCATGCGATGAATATGGATGCCCAGCCCCCGTGGCTTCCTCTCTCGTTTTTCCACCTGCCCGCGGCTCGCCGCGGATGGAGTGGGATTGCCTGCTCTCTCCCTTCCCCCCCCCCAAGGGCACGGCTGCAGCGGTGGCTGAGGGTTGTCGGAGTGGATGTTGGGATGGGAATCTCCTTTGCACCACAGTCCCCGGGGGATGGGGAGCTCTGAATTCTGCCCTGGGGGGTGGGGGGGCTAGAGGCCCCCTCCAGCTCCGGGGCTGGGTTGGGTAGGATTTGGGGTTGGGGGGTCGGCCTCAGATCCTTGCTAAAGACACTCTTTCTTTGTGCAAATTTTTATTTATTTTTTTAATGATTTAAATACATTTGCGAGAACACTGGTGGTTCCAGGTGTTTTACATTTTAAATCAGTCAAAAATACAACTTACTCTTTGTCTTCCTTAATTATATTTTAAATATGCTTACAGTTTAAATCATTCACATCATTTCATTAATCATTCAGAATTTCATCTTAATTTATAGTTATCCCTTAATAAATCCCCTGTCCATTATTACATTTGCCTTTATTGCATATATTTATGTTTTCTGTGGGCTTCCTCCCCTTTAACTTCTCATTTTTACACAAATACATCTCTTTTAGCCAATATTATCAAACTTATAGCAATGTATCCTTATTAGAATAGAATAGAATAGAATAGAATAGAATAGAATAGAATTCTTTATTGGCCAAGTGTAATTGGACACACAAGAAAGATGAGAAGGGAGGAAGAAATGAGGAGGAAGGAAGGGAAATGAGGTAAAGGAAGGAAGGAAGATGAGAAGGGAGAAAGGGAATGAGGAAGATGGAGTGGTGCAGTTGTTACAATGCGGTATTTCAGGCTGACTCTGCCACCTGCCAACAGTTCGATCCTGACCAGCGCCAGGTTGACTCAGGCTTCTGTCCTTCCGAGGTCGGTAAAAGACCCCCAGATTGTTGCTGACCCTGTAAACGGCCTCGGCTGGAGGTGGGCCTGGCACTTCCCATGCCACTCCACGCTCCACGTCTCCTCCCCCCCCCCCCCCNCGTCTCCTCCCCCCCCCCCGCCCCAGAGCCTGGCCACGCGGTTGAAGGAGAACATGGAGAAGCTGACGGAAGAGCGGGACCAGCGCACGGCGGCCGAGAACCGGGAGAAGGAGCAGAACAAGCGGCTTCAGCGGCAGCTCCGGGACACCAAAGAGGAGATGGCAGAGCTGGCCAAAAAGGAGGCCGAGGCGAGCCGGAAGAAGCACGAACTGGTAAGGGGCACAGCGCAGAAGCACAGCAGGGCCCACCAGGCCGGCCTTCTAGCACAGCTTCCCTCCCCTCCCCTCCCCTCCCCTCCCTGCCCTGTCCCGGAGGTCTGCTTCAGCTCTGGTTTCAAGCCAGGACGCTGGCAAATCCCTCCGGTGAAGCCTGGTGCGAAATAGGCTGGTATGGGGTCCTGGGGGGCTTTCTGAGCTGGGTGGTTTCATGACCCAACTGGGGAACATCATCAATGTTGGGAGGGAGGGAGGGAGGGAGGGAGGCTTCCTTCCTTCTTCCTGTCCCTGATCTCCTTCTTCCTTCTCTTATCTCTCTCCTTCCTTCCCTCCTCCCCCCCTCCTCCTTCCTTCCTTCCTTCCTTCGCTTTTAGTACTCATGTTACCTAGTTGCCGTTCACTGAAATGGTCTGCAAGGAACGACCCAGCTCAGAGAGCACCAATAGGACCCCGACTATTCTTCCTTCCCCTCCTTCCTTCTTCCCTGCAGTGTGATGATGTTATCTGTTGCGTCATAAAAACATCTGCAAGGAAACAAAACCCCGCCCAGACGTCAGAAGCCCCAAGGGACCCCACAAGCCTCCTCCTCCTCCCCTCTGCAATTCCCTTTCCCTTATCACTATGATGTTTACCTTAGTTGCGTCATTAAAACATCTGCAAGGAAACCACCCAGCTCAGAGAGCACAAGGACCCAACTACTCTTCCTATTCTCCTTCCTTCCTTCCTTCCTTCCTTCCTTCCTTCCTTCCTTGCCTCCTTCCTTCCTT
>BHFT01016893.1:0-12391 GCA_004320025.1 Laticauda laticaudata
TGTACGAGGTGCAATGACAATAAACTAAACTAAACATAAATATGAAGCAATTGTTAAGCATCTGAATTTTGATCACCGGGGCAATGGTCGTAAGAGTGAAAACGGGCCCTAAGTCGCTTTTTTTCAGTGTCATCATAAGCTTGAACAGCCACTAAATGAACTGGTGTTAAGCTGAGAAGTACCTGCGTAAGGTCCTTCCTTGGTGTTTCTAGCCCAGACACATATATCCTTTTGGCATTTCTTCCCATAAGTAGAAAAGGTCACCCAGAGAAGAAAACATTCTGGATTTGGCATTTACATATATACAAAATAAGGCAAGGGAGACTGGGGGAAAAAAAAGAGAGACAGAGAGAGAGAGAGAGAGAAATACAACCACCCAGCATCATAATCCAAATTTTATCAGCCTTTTAACATCTGGTAGCAGGCGTTCTTGCCTTCCTTTGCTTTTCTTTGGAAAGAATTAATTTCTTTTAATATATGCATACTGTGCAACCAAGCTGCATTAATTTGCACTAATGATCAAGCTATCCATTGAGATTAGCTGGTTGTTTTTTCTTTTTCTTTCCTGGTAAATTAGCAAGGAAGTAAATAAACGCTATCATCATAATTATCATTTTGTTTTGCTGTTGTTGTTATTATTCTTAATCTTGCCATCTCTCCAGCCCGCACAAATAATAATAATAATAATCAAGACACAAGGAATGAAGGTTTTACGAACAAAAAAAAAGGTGTACTTCTGGATCTGACATATTTGTAGGGTTTATTTATGAATAGGCAAAGAAAAGAGGGTTCAAGGGATTTAGTTATGTATTGAGTTAATTGCATAGAAGATGATTCTCTGGCAAATTTGGATCAAATCACAAAGTGGTAGGGTTTGGAGGATTTGCATGTTAGAGAACCGATGGATCTAATTTTAACAAAAATATTCGTTAGAAGTCATTGTTATGGGTTGCAAAACTGATGAAGTTCATTTGTCCTTGGTTGATGAACCAATTCTTAGTTTCTCACTAGGAAGGGAAAGTATTTCTGAGTTCTGAGTAGCAACTTCATGTTAATATTTAGCATTGCATCAGGGTTCACAGAGTAATTTGTTCAATAATAAAGTTTTGGGGAGGAGGAAGGAAGGAAGGAAGGAAGGAAGGAAGGAAGGAGTTGAATATGAGAAGGATGAGGTTAGGTAAAAAAAGAGGTATGAGAAATTGAGGGAAGGAGTGGAATCAGAGGAAGTGAAATGAGGAAAGAATGGACCAAGAGACAGAGGAAGAGATGGATAAATTCATAGGAGGAAGAAGAAGGAATTGAAATGAGGAGGGAAATGAAAGAGAAGATGTCATTTAAAAAAAAGAGAAAGGGAAGAAAAAAAAAAAGAAAGAGAGTGGTGGAACATGAAATGTGAAAGCAGAGAGGAGAAGAAAAGCCAGGATTATAGAATGTGAAGAGAAGAAGAATGGAAATTAAGAGAGAGAGAAGAAGGAAGGTGTTCCGTCCAAACGATCGGAGAGTTTAGACGGTTCAAACATGTAAAAGTCTATTTAACAATTATAATGATTGAACATCGGGAACAGATTTGCACCAGCCGCGGCAGCTTTATTATACGTTGACGAATAGCCAGAGTTGTAAGCATATAGTGTACTGATTTTGCCAGTGGCAGTTATATGAGCAGATGGTTTTAGAACAATCTCCGCACGCGGTTTCTGGCCAATACATCGAGGATTTGGAAGAGATAAACTGTTTATCCAGAACACCCCTCGACCCTGGTTTAGTCCTCGACGTAGTGTTGTTCGCGCAGGTAGTGGTTCTTCTGATTCGATGGACTTCGCAGCGGTTCATTTTGCGTGGAGACTTCAAGATCCACGGTCATTCGTGGGATTGCTGTCTCTCGGCTGGCTCTTCTCCAATACCCTCTGGAAGGGTGAGTCGGCCATTTTGCTACCGCTTGAGTTTCTCAGGCCGGTGGTTTTGCCGCTCCCTCCTGGCTTCTTTTGGATTGGTTCTTTGTGAACCAATCCCTATGCCGGCTTTTCTGGCCAATCACATTCGAGGATTTGGAGTAAACCATTTTATACGGAACAGAAGGAAAGAAGGAAGGAAGGAGAATAAGGGAGGGAGGGAGGGAGGGAGATGTCTTTCACACATCCTTGAACTTCAGATTTGAGCTTGGTGTGCAAGAACCATGCCTACCAAACATCAAGGATTTGGGGATCCTTTGCAGAGCATACAAAGACTGCTGCTGCTACAATTTTGTGTAACCTTTTGGAAATTTAGGTTAAGCAGTATTCATTGCCATGAGCTGCCTTCTTGCTCCTTCAGGAGAAGAGGTCTCTGGGATATGCAATTGCTGTGACTTTTCTTGTGTCTTGGGTTAATCAGATTCCCTGCAGTTGAGGGAGGATCAAGGTTCAAGGTGGTGGCTGTTATTATTTTTTTAAGTTTATTGTCATCTTCTGCATTGCCCGGGGTTTTAATGAAGCTTCATGATTATTCCTTGAGATAGGTGAAGACACCTTTTGTGGAAATTATGCTGGTTTGGAGACGACCTTGTTTCCTCCAGCACAGTTTCACTGCATAATCTAGATTGGAAAAACAACAACAACAAAGAACTGAAGAAGTTTCTCCAATGAGAAGGAAGATGTCTTCAAGGAAAAACAAAGAAAGTCCAGTTACCTTTGGAAAAAAAGACACCTTATCACTAAATCCACCTGTTCCATTCTTAATTTGACCCAATGGACTACAACCAATGTGACTTTTTCTTAAGATAAACAAACGGACCAAAATTCTGCTTTTTATTCTCTTAGCAAAGTGGATTAGAATTCATAGAAAAGCATCTGGGGAGCTTTCTTAATACTAATGTCCATGAATGATTGCCTACTTTACCTAGAATATAGCTTTATATACTTTCCCTTTCCCTTTGATATAAACAGAATGGGCAAGGGAGAGAAGGAAGGAAAGAGAGAGAGAGAAACAGTGAGACAGAGGGAAAGAGATGCAAAGAGAAAGAAAGAGAGAGAGAGAAGGAAAGAGAGGGGGGACAGACAGAGAGAAGGAAAGAGAGAGAGAGGAAAAGAGAGAGAAAGAGAGAGGGAAGGAAAGAGAGAGGAGGACAGAACGGGGGGATAGAGAAGGGGAAAGAAAGAGAAAGAGGGAAAGAGAAAGAGAGAGAGGTAAGGAAAGAGAGAGGGGGACAGAGAGCGGGGGGGGAAGAGAGAGGACAGAATAGAGAGAGGGGAAGAAAGAGAGGAAAAGAGAAAACAAGAACGAGAAAGAGAAAGAAAGAGAAATAAAGGAATAGAGGCATCTCATATTCTTGCAGATGAATAGGTATTTTTACCCAAAGGTTTCCATAAAGGATGAATATATTTTCCTCCCGTCAGCAACTTGTTCATAAGTCACAATGATGCTTTGGAGACACCTCAATTCCAGAGCCTTAAATAGGTCTCTGGATGGCTAATTTTCCTCCCCAAAATAGGAAGTGATTTCCTCTTATTTTGTTCTCCTTCATATTCCCCTGCTTCTTTGTAACTTTCATCACCGGGAACCTGTTTTGCAAACCCTGCAAACATCTCTCAAATAAGCACTTTGTAAAACACGGGCTTGCATATTTTAGTCAGACAAGTTATCATCCTGTTAGGATTTCGGGCCCGTCTTCTTCGAAATGAAATTCGGGTTTTATGATGAAGCTATATGGAAATTGACCTTTCTCTCTCTCTCCCTCCCTTCCTCCATCCCTTCCCTCTCTGATTATTTTTTATTCACAGCAAGTGAAAGAACTTTCAAAGCTTCCCACGGCAGCTGTAATTCTGCCCTCTTGCGCATATTTTGTATCTTAGGTGAGCTTTATCTAGTATTAAATTGATGCCCTTTGTGTATACAGTTGGCATAGTACCTAATACAGACATAAAAAATATAGATTATTCTCCTCCTCCTCCTCCTCCTCCTCCTCCTCCTCCTCCTCCCCCCTCCCTCTCCCCTTCCTCTTCTCTTCTTCTTCTTCTTCTTCTTCTTCTTCTTCTTCTTCCTCCTCCTCCTCCTCCTCTTCCTCCCTCCTTTTCCTCCTCCCCCTCCTCCTCCTCCTCCTTCTCGTTCTTCTTCGTTTTGCAAAATAAGCTGATTTCCTAGGTACCGGGCTGGACCATGGACCACCGGTTAAAATAGCTTTGCGATGGTGGTGAATATCAGGTGGAGCTTGGGAGGATGAGGGTCGAAGGTTTTAGTTCTACAAGGTTGTGGGTTGGTATTGCAACATTTCATTACAAGGCTGGGTTCCATCTTCAGTGGAGTTTAGGAGATGTCGGTATCCTGCTTATAAGGGCTTTGTAGGGTCAGTAGGTCTTGTGATGGAGGGCAGGATTATGTCAGGTGAGGGTCGTGTGATGGGTCAGGTGTGGCTCACATAAGGCGAGGGTTTGGGGTCAAGTATGGCTCACATCAGGTGAGGGTCTTGCAGTGGGGAGATCATTTGAAGGTGATGGGCTGGTTGAGAGAGTTGCATGGGTTGACTGAGGATTTGGTGCCATTGCTGGTTGGTTGTGTGGTTGATTTGAATTCTCAGAGGTTTGTAAAATAGCTTTCTCTTCCAGGATTTGGAAGGAGGTTTCTTTTTAAAAGTGGGTGTATATAATTCTTGGCTGTAGATTAATCAGAAGTACAAAATTTCACCTTATCTAGAGTATATCTATCTGCTGAGTCCGTAAATATCAGTAGGCAATCAATTGCTTTGAATTATTCAATGCATTAACAATTAATCAGTGGGTTGGACTAGAAGACCTCCAAGGTCTCTTCCAACTCTGAGATTCTGCAATTCTGTTATTTTGCTTTTATCATATTCTTCTCTGAATCTGTATAATGCTGGCCATAAATATTTGGAGATTAAAAGCATTAGTTTTACAGTACAGTAACGAAATACTAACCAGCAACGTTTACCTTAAACCCTATCGGATGGTCAGAGTTTTTAAAGTTCTTGCTATTATTAAAAACAAAGAGCAAAACCAAGGATATCTGAGAAAAATCCAAATAATATGCCCCTTGGGGTTATTGTTTATTATTGCACTGTTATTCTTATTTGGCTATTCTCGTTATGATTCTGTCTGCTGCTGTACCAAAATTAATGAAGAGTGTTTTGGAGAATACAAATGTGGACAAAAAGCAAAGAATTTCACACGAAAAAACTGAGAAACCCAATGCAGTTTTTGAAGCGTTGATTTTTAAACGGAGGGAGAATCTCTCTCTCTCTCTCTCTCTCTCTCTCTCTCTCTCTCTCTCTCTCTCTCTCTCTCTCTCTCTCTCTCTCNCCCCCCCTCTCTCTCTCTCACACACACACACACACACTGGAACTGCACTTATTGTGGTTTGCAAAGAAGGGTTTAATTTGGATCCGGTAAGCTTGTTCTAACTACCTTTAAGCAGGATAATCCAAATTTTCTCAATATGTGCTTGGGTTGAGTTCCTTGTCAAATCTCTATACTTCGTCTTCTGATGAAGGAGAATATTTGCACTGGTGCACTGGGTTGGCAATTCAATTGGAATAGAGCTGGAAGGGGACCTTGGAGGTCTTCTAGTCCAACCCCCTGCTCAAGCAGGAGACCCTATACCATCTCAAACAAATGGTTGTCCACTTTCTTCTTAAAAACCTTCTGTGATGGAGCACCCACAACTTCTGGTGGCAAACTGTTCTACTGGTTCATTGTCCTCACTGTTAGGAAGCTTCTCTCCTTGATTAGTTTCCATCCATTGCTTCTTGCCTTGCCTTCTGGTTCTTTGGAAAATAAGTTGACCCTCTCTTCTTTGGGGCAGCCCCTCAAATGCTGGAACATAGAATAACATAGCACAGCATAGCATCGAATAGAATAACAGAGTTGGAAGGGACCTTGGAGGTCTTCTATCCAGCCCTCTGCCTAGGCAGGAAACCCTACACCACTTCAGACAAATGGTTATCCAATATCTTCTTAAAAACTTCCAGTGTTGGAGCATTCACAACTTATGGAGGCCAGTTGTTCCACTGGTTAATTGTTCTCACAGTCAGGAAATTACTTTTTAGTTCTAGGTTGCTTCTCTCCTTGATTAATATCCATTCATGGCTTCTTGTCCTGCCCTCAGGTGCTTTGGAGAATAGCTTGACTCCCTCTTCTTTGTGGCAGCCCCTGAGATATTGGAACACTGCTATTATGTTGCTCCAATCCTTCTTTTCATCAAACTAAACATATCTAATTCCAACAACTGTTCATTATATGTTTTAGCCTTTGGAATAGAAGGACCTGTTTCTGATGTAGAAACAGTGGTGCATTGCATTACAGGAAGAGAGATGCTTTCCAACTACTCCTGTTTTGTGGTTGAGAATTAATCAAGGGAACACTATTGAAGTCCTCTTTCCCTTGTTTTTTTCTTTAGGGTGGACTGATTGCTCTCCTTTTGCTGCTGCTGGTGTTCACCATAGCCTTGTACGCCCAACGGCGTTGGTACAAACAACGTCGGGTCCCCCACAAGAGTGCCAGTTCCGAGGCCACCCATGAGATCCACTACATCCCCTCTGTGCTTATCGGCTCCCAGGGTAGGGAGAGCTTCCGCAGTTCACGCCTTCAAGGTCACACCTCGGTCATCGGCATGCCCATCCGCGAGACCCCCATCTTGGATGACTATGACTACGAGGAGGAAGAGAACCCTCTGCATCCGGAGCTTGGCTACCGAGATGGTGAATTCGGGAGTCAAACCGGGGTGGCCCTGGACAGCACAGGCAGGAGCGGAGAGAAACTCGTCTACGAAAAAAAAGGTAAGTTGACTTGGGTTTCCCATGCTTGGGAGCAGGACCAGTATGGCGATTTTGGAAGAGAAGCAGAAACACAGCAGTTTGGATGGGCAGCTTTCCCATTATAAATAGATGCCATGATCAAGAGGGAAAGATGGGCAGCTGGTGGTTGAGCAGTTAGGATTCCTGGTTCTCACCGCCATGGTCCGGGTTCGATTCCCAGTCAGGGAGTCAGTATCTGAGGTGCTACATGAATTATCTGCAGTCCAATTGGGTGGACCTGTTGTGGTTATCCGGCAGCAGGTGCAGATGGCTGAGGAGAGCGAGGACTCGGATAAGTGAACTGCTGCCTTCAGAGATTGTGGGGGCTGGCAGCAGCGATGAGGAAGTTCCTGAGGAACCTGTGCCAAGTGTGCGTGCGCACAGGATTACTCATAGGAGAGAGCAGTTACAGCGGCACGGGCAACTCAGGAGTAAGGCTGCAAGGTAATGTCCCCTCCCTCAAGAGGATAAAATCCAGGTTTGAAGAAGCGTTCTTTGCAGGAGGCAAAGATGTTCTGAAACTCAGCCTCGTGGACATTATAGTTAGTACTTGAAAACTCTTGTAAACTATTTCTTATCTGTGGGTTTTTGGCAGCCTTGACAAACAACTTGGCAAGGCTCTTTCTTATCAGAGCTAGTTAGTTGGAAGCAGCCTTTTATTTGGGAAGAAACAGAATTCGTGGATTAAACCTTAAAAGGTGGGGGCTGCTGCCTTTGGTTTGCTTTCTTGGAACCAGGTTGGATCAGAACAGGGCTTCCTGCCTTTCGTGGAGGTCATGTACAATAAATGCTGTTCACAGTAGCATGGGACTAACCCCCTTCAGAGTAGTGAGTGGTATGGACTTTGTCCCAATGCCTGAGTATCCAAGGGATTCCCCCCCCTCATCAGTCAGCTTGACCGATTGAGTGTCAACATTGAAAGCAACTTGGGAGAATGTTTAAAAAGCGCTGCTGGCTAAAGTGGCACAGACTTATAAGAAACAGGCAGACAAACAACGAGCCCCGCAACGGCCATTACAGTTGGGAGAGAAGGTCTACCTCTCCACAAAATATCTAAGGCTAAAACTCCCTAGCAAGAAACTGGGGCCAAATTTATGGGACCATTCCCATAAACTTGTCATTAAAATATGGGAGGGAAGAGATGTTGACTACGAATGAATTAATTTGGAGAGCGAAATGTCTTTATTTTATTTTATAGATTAGCCCGTGGGCAATATTGAAGAAAACAAAATGTCTGTGGTTCCACAGGAGTTTGGGAGAATCTGGAAACCTTTCAAGGTCATATCAACAGATGTAAAGAAGAAGGCAGATGGTTCCCATAACAAAGAAAACTTGTTTATATGGTGGAAGCCTGGGAGCTGGGCTGAGAAATTCATTGTTTACTCTTGTGAATTGATGTTTTAAAAATCTGGTATTAGTTTTGCCTTTCATGTATCCAACAAACAGCTTTTCAGAACTGAAATCATTCTGGACTTTTTATTTGGATACTCAGGCTGGATGTTGACAGAAATGGAGTTGGTGCATGTTAAATTATCGGTCTGCAGAACTTGCCTAGACTCCCACAGTCTCCTAAAGAAGGATGGCTACCTTCCAAACTTCCATTTGTCTGTAAATATATTTTAAAAGAAAATGACTTTTAAAGGCTGGAGGTGTTTCAGAGAACGGTAGCTCTGCAGAGAACCAGCATGAAGTGTGCTGGAGGGCCACCTTTCAAATTTCTACCAGTCTGTAAATATATTTTAGATGCAGCAGTGTTCTTTTAAAGGCTGAAGGTATTTCGGAGAATGGTAGCTCTTAAACAAGTTACAGAGACCCAGCCTTAAGCAGGTTGAATTCTGCTGGTGTGGCAAAGGCCACCTAGCAAGACATGTAATAGATCAGCAAAAAAATAATAATAATCAAGAAAACAAAAGACAAATATTTATAAAACAGTTGTTGAGACTCTAGAAAGAATGCAGAGAAACTAGCAATGAAGATCAGTAGGGGACTGGAGGCTAAAACATATGGAGAACAGTTGCAGGAATTGGGTATTTCTAGTTTAATGAAAAGAAGGAGTAGGGGAGATAGGATAGCAGTCTTCTAATATCTCAGGGGCTGCCACAAAGAAGAGGGAGTCAAGCTATTCTCCAAAGCACCTGAAGGCAGGACAAGAAGCAATGGATCAGTGGTGGGATTCAAAGATTTTTACTACCAGTTTGGTGGGCGTGGCTTGGTGGATGCACTTTGCATGCGTGCACACACTTTGTGTAGGCGTGTGCACCAAATGTGCACTTTGAACAGGCACAGAGAAGTTTGCGCAGGCGCAGAGGCATTCCAACTCACCTTCTGCAATCCTGCACTCTCCTTGTTGCTTCAGCAGTTGCCGTGCAGCACTCTTCTGTGCCGCGCAAAGCAGCTGTGCTTCAAAAGCAGATGATAAAGGTGAGTATGAGAGCCCAGGCAGGCAGGCAGGCCCAGCAGCAGAGCAGTGGAGAGAACTGGTTTGGTCTCCACTGCTCATTGGCACTACCGGCTCAGCTGAACCGGGCCAAACCAGTAGAATACCACCACTACAATGGATGGAAACTAATCATGGAGAGAACCAAGCTAGAAACAAGAAAACATTTCCTGACAGTGAAAACAATTAATCAGAAGTTGTGCCTCCAGAAGTTGTGGGTAGTCCATCACTGGAGTTTTCAAGAAGAGATTGGATAAGCATTTCTTTGATCTCCTGCTTGAGCAGGGGGTTGGACTAGCAGACCTCCAAGGTCCCTTCCAACTGTGTTATTCTGTTATGTTGGATGCAGGAACCCTCCCATTGTGCTAAATGATAAAGCCCAGGATTCATTTTTTGGGTCAAAGAGTGATATGCAAATGAAACGAGTGATTAAAAAGTGGCCTCCCCTTCCCTCTGAGTCAGGCAATCAATAATTGATTGTACTGTTGGGTCTTTCTCTATAACCATGGTTCTCTGAGTAGCCTGCAAACCAATTAAGCATGGAGTCTGTCTGCAGAGAACAGCATGGTAAGCAAGATCAGAATCAGTGGGAGGAAAAATAATAACTACAGTGGTAAAGAAAGGACACAGATTGGGTTTTTTTCCCTCTCCCTCTCTTAATTTCTACCCAACTTATTCCCAAGCAAAAATTGGAAGGATGTCTCGCTTTACAGGTTTCCATCCCCCTGCTTGCTTTTCAAAAACTGCACAAGAAAAATACAGCTTCTTTCCATGTTGTAATTCCATGCATTTCCCTTGCTGATTTTTTGATCTCAAAACTTAGAGGAATTAGAATTTTATGGTAGCATTTAAAGCCGCAAGGAAGAGGGACCCAGTGATCTAGATTGTTGGTTGCACGCTGGGCTTAATAATAAATATGAGTGGTTTATTTTTGATGTGCAAACGGGGGTCAGGAATAAACCATGGATTTGGGATTGTACACTACGGTTTGAGTGGATTTGTTGTTGTTGTTGTTGGCTTATGGTATTCTGGATGTTGGCATGAGGTGCAAATGAAGAGGCACGCTGTGTTTGAAATGTCTTGGTTCCTTATTTCATTCCAGAACATCTACAACATCTGCAGGGCAAGAAAAGGACAGCTGGAAACAGAAGGAAGACAGGGAGAATGTGCATAGAGTAGGGATGTCCAACTTTGGCAGTGTTGAGACTTGCGGACTTTCAACTCCCAGAATTCCCTGGCTTGAAGACCACAAATCTTAATACTGTTGGTCACCTCTCATCTGCAGGATACTTTGATTGCTCATTAAATGATTGTTAAAAGGAAGGATATCTTACTTTGTTGTGGAAACAACAATGTGAATGAAAGGCACTTTAAAAAAACCAACTCTTCTTTTCAGGTGGTCAGATTTTGGTCATCACATTATAAAAAAGATGCTGAGAGTCCAGAAAGAGTGCAGAGAAGAGCAACCAGTATGATTAGGGGACTGGAGACTAAAGCATACAATGAATGATTATAGGAACTGGGCCTGGATAGTCTAGTGAAGAGAAGGGCCAGGGGAGACAGGATAGCAGTCTTCCAATATTTGAGGGGTTGACACAGAGAGGAGGAAGGGGTCAAGCTGTCTTCCAAAGCACATGAAGGGCAGACATGGAATAATGGATGGAAGCAGATCAAGGAGAGATTCAGCCTGGAAATAAGGAGGAATTTTCTGACAGGGAGAACAATCGACCCATGGAAGAGAAGTTGCTTTCAGAAGTTGTGGGAGCTTTGTCACTGGAGGCTTTCAAGAAGAGACTGGACTGGCATTTGTCAGAAATGGGTAGGGTCTCCTGTTTGGGGGAGGGGGTTGGATTGGATGACCTACAAGGTCCCTTCCAATTCTGTTAATCTGTTAAAGATCCTGGGGGCTTCAGGAGAGTCACCTAGCTATCCATAATTGTAGACATTTCTTTTTTCTCCAGAAGATCTGATTTGGGAGAATTGAAATCCCAAACACCCTTATTTATCTGGTATAATATAAGGTCTCCTGTTCAGCAGTGGGTTAGATCAGAAGACCGCCAAAGTCCCTTCCAACCCTATTATTCTATAATACTACCTAACTGCATATGTTCCTTCATATACAGCAATTTGAAGTGAGCCTATCTTGGTTCTGAGGGTGTCAAATACCAGTGGCTTGTTTCACCTAATTGCAAAGGATGAACAGCGCCACGATTTTAATTACTGTACCCTGTAAATTAAACATTTGGTACAAATTACTGCAAATTCAAGTAGCAACCTCAATACTTTGAAAGAACACGACCCCTTGTTATTTCTCCTGAAGTTTTTTATCCTGAAAATCAAGCTAGCATTGAATAAGCCAGCAGTAAGACCAATCATTGTTTGCTTTATTTATATGGCATTGCCAAGAGCACCACCAGGGAATCAAGTTACTCAGTAAAGGCGCTTTATTTTCTTTCTGTCCCATCTCCTCCACCACCACCACCCTCTCTCTCTCCCTCCCTTCCTCCCTCCCCCCCCATTCATCCTACACCTACACCTCAGCCCTGAACTCAAGGCAGTTAGAGACTTATAAGCACCCTGCAGGTTTTATGTTGCTTAAATTTAGACATCAAAAGAGATTGTATTTAGATGTGTATTTTTATTTTTAAATGCAGCGGTTTAAGATCTGATCTCACACTGGGATCTTATTTCCACGCTTCTGGCAAAGCTCAGTTTCCTTGCTCTCTGTGCCACGGGTTGTATCACCAAGTTTTAATTTTAAGATACTCGAGTATCAATGGTTACCCTATCCACAAGTGATTCTACTTTTTCCCCAGAGTTGGACTAGAAGACCTCTAAGGTCCCTTCCAAACTCTGTTATTCTGTTATTCAAACAATGCTTCAGGCTTTCCTCCTTTTAATTTTCATGAGTCTTCCATGAAAGCAGATGTATTCTCAAAAATACAACCCCATCCCTTACTCTAGTCTTAAAAAGTAAATTTTACTCTTCAGGAGCCAAAATAATTGTTTGTTTCTGCATTGAATCTTATGCTCTTTGCATGACCAACCTCTGCTCCAGACCCCTGATTGAGTTGGGGTACAATTATCAAAATGTAGACAACAAATTTCTTCCCACCATGTCTTCTTTCCCTCTTTTGTTTAACTAAACTTCACGTCTGCAAAAAAAAAAAAAA